>VZUI01022603.1:0-97477 GCA_013401135.1 Cettia cetti
CTCTCCTCTCCTCTCCTCTCCTCTCCTCTCCTCTCCTCTCCTCTCCTCTCCTCTCCTCTCCTCTCCTCTCCTCCACACCATCACTGGTCCACACTGTGATGAGAAATCAGATCGTGGCAAGCACTAAGCTGTTTTATGATGCTGCTGGAGCTGGTGGAGTCAGCAGAGCTGAATGCCTGATCTGTGAGCAAGTGACAGCCCTTGGAATGGCCAAGGACTGGCAAGAGACCACAGTTAATGCCAAGTCTGAGCTGCAAGTGGCAGGTACATTTTAAGTGTGTCCCCTGATGTAGCCAGCTGGGATGACTTTATAGCCTTTGGTATTGTTACATTAATCATAAGGAATCTCCCAGTTCCTTGGAAATGCAGCACCAAGCTCTGCAGGGCTAGTTACAGTCGTTTTATTCCCAGGTAATAGCCCTCTCCCTCATTTATAGCTATGTCTAGACACATAGTGAGGAAGGTGCTATAAACGCTTGATGGAAAAACCCTACCTCCTAATTCCTGCACAGAGTACATGGCTGTAAAGTCTGTGCTCACACCGTCCCATGCCACCAGTCCCATGCCACAGCAGCTCACTGTCCCTGGCATGGCAACACAGCTGGCCCAACCCAGAGGGTCCCAGGGGCAGGAGGCTGTTTGCTCAGGTCTTACAGTCTGCCTCCAGGAAATGGCCAAGCGAGAAGGGAAGAAGGAAGAGAGGCTGCAAATCCCATTGGGATGGTGCAGCAGAAGCGGCTCTGCTCCTCGTGGCATTTCTCAGCACTGCCCTTCCAAGCACCAGGCAGGACAGTGTGAAGAGGAAGAAATCAAACTCATACGTAAACAAGAGAAAGGAGAGGACATGTTTATTCCTTTTTTGGAGATGCTGATTCAATATTAATCAAATCCAAGAAAATTAACATAATGGTATGAAATCCTACAATGTTCAATGCATGTCAAAAAATCATTCACTAAGTTTAAATACTGTGTTTAATGCACCCATAATGCCAGTGGCTCCCCTCCAGTTACACCTTGTGCAGAGGGAGTCTGACTACCTATTTTGCATCTAGCCAGGGCACTGGAAATAACTGAGGCTTCTGAGCAGGGTGAGAGCAGTCAGGGTGAACACATGCTGGAGCCTGGGGATGACCCCATGTCACTGAGACAGGGCACATCATGGGGAAAGAGAATTAAATCACAGCCCCTTGAAAGATGATAGTGGTGCTGACCAGGACCAAGCACATATGGGAAGGGGCTTGGGATTAGCAACATCACACCTCAGCTGCTGTGGAATCACGGAATCATGGAATCATTTAGACTGGGAAAAGCTGCTAAGATAGTAAAGTCCAACCACTAACCTAGCACTGCCAAATTCACCATTAAATTACATCCCTAGTCGACACATCTACACATCTTTTAAATCCCTTCAGGGATGGTGACTCAACCACTTCCCTGGGCAGCATGGCCCAGCGCTTGGAGAATCCTTTCAACGATAAATTCCCCAATATCCATCCCAAACCTCCCCCGGTGAACCTTGAGGCCACTTCTTCTTGCTCTATCACTTATTTACCTGGAAGAACTGGAACGCTCTCACCTTTTTGCACCCTCTTTTCAGGTGGTTGTAGAGAGCTGTAAGGTTCCCCCTTGTAAGGAATAAAATTCACCCAGAAAGTTTTTTTTTTTTCTCTAGCATCAGGTTTGTGTGTTAACAAAGGCCTTTACAAATGTTAATCACCCCCCAATTGCTCACCTAGCCCTGCTAGCTCAGGTCATTCAATTGCGAATTTGCCCACCTAGTCCCGTTGTACCCCCTTCCCGCTTGCGCCGTAGCGGACACAGCTGCTGCTCCCAAGATTCACCAGGGATTCATGCAAATTTGGGAAAACTCCGTGGAAAAAGAAATAAAACCCTAACAACGAGCCAATGTAGCACTCCGGGCTACAAGTGACACCCCCAAGCCAGCAGGGCAGAGAGGAACGCCAGGACACCAACAGAGACTCTTTGGTCCCTCACCGTAACTCCAATAGACCTGCACCGGCCAGAGCCCCCCCGAGGTGGGAGCTGGCAAGCAGACTTCGCATTGGACCCTGCGAGGAGGATAAGCTTCAAGGAGCTCTGCCGTGAGACAAAGCTGCCCGCCTCCTTCTCTACATCGTCTACCGGGAGCAGCGGCGGTGTGCGCAGCCCCCAGGGTCCCCACCCAGAGCTGATTTTTAATAATGGCTTAAAAAGGGAGAAATGTCTACTGGCTCTGATTTTTATTTATAGCACCCCTGAGCCTCCCTTTCTCCAGCCTGACCCACCCAGATCCCTCAGCCACTCCTCATCAGATTTGTGCTCCAGACCCTTCACCACCTTTGTTGCCCTTGCTCCAGCATCTCAATGCCCTTCCTTGAGTGAGTGGTCCAAAAATGAACTCATACAAAGCAGAGAGGCAGTCAGGGACCGAAGGTGAGTGAGCCTGTGACCCATCTGGGGTGACTCTGCTGCCAGCAAAGGTGGTGGTGCCAGTTGTTGTCGACTGTTTTTCAGCTCTTATATGTATTACTGTATTGCACAGCACTTGGAGCCTTCAAGATAAAAGGTACTTTCACCAGTACTTCGGTGGCTTGTTTCCTATTATAGGTCTGGTGTTGACACACCCCCACCCTCTTATCTAACTTTCTCTACAAAGCTCTTCTCACTTTTTCATCTCTCTTCTGTGGTCCTTAGCCAGGGAAAAAAAAACAAAACAACAAAAACAATACCAACATATTCATTTCCTTTTCGGAGAGCTTGAGCTTAAGACAGACACGGTGATCTAGAGACAGGAGACATTCATAAAGGCGATTCTATAACAAAGAAACGTGCATACTCTGCTGTAAACGCCTCTCTTCAAAACGGCTTGGTACTTAAGGAAAAAAAGGCCTTTGTTTTTTTCTCTTTTTATTTTTAACGACTCTAGTGAATATTTTAATTAAGTTGGATAGAAATTTTCACAGTGACTTGATGTGAAAATGTGAGCCTTTAAGAGTCGCCTTTGATGCTTGAGTTACGTTTTAAACACTTGATGAGTCCTGCAGAGCTGTTAATCCTTTTAGCATCGCTAATGGCTGCTGCTGGAGTGCTCCTGAAATCCTGTTTTGTTTCTGTCTTCCGGGCTGGAGGCTCCCTCCAGAATGGCAGCCGTCCACCCTGCAGCTGTTTGCAGCTGCCAGATCCAGGAGCCCCCCGCCGCAGCATTGAGGACACCTGAAGACCCCAGGGGTGGTGGATCTCTGATGGGAGCCACTGGAGCCACATACATAAGAGGGTGATGCTCGACAGCTCCAGGGTCCCCCTGCAGGAATGCACACATCCTGGTGGCATTTCAGAGTTGTGCCAGGGGGAGGTCAGAGGAATTCATCCTCCCCTGTCACCCTTCTGGATGGGTCAGCTGCATGAAACGGTGCAGAGCAGGAGCTCAGGAATGATCCCCCGACCCTGCACTCAGCAGTGGAGCACACACTGCAGTCTGTGTGTGGCATCCTCTGCTGCGTTCAGTGTTGCTACCTTAAAGTAAGACTTATCAGTATCAAATATTTTGACTTCAGCTCTCTCCAGATCTGGCAAGCCACCCCACACCTTGTAAACAGGCTTTCCTCTGCTCTCTAGCTCTGGATTTGCTTGAAGGATAGGTAGCAAACTGACTTTGGGGAAATGCAAATGCCTTCCACAAAGGATGCTGCAGGGAGAGATGAAAGCCAACTCCATTTGCATTAGTTCTGTAACTGGATGTTTTCCCTCTCCCGTTTAGACTGTAGTTCACACACACACACACATTTTTGCAACTGAGCTGTTTGTTGTCAGCTGCTCCTCCCAGGAGTTTCGAAGAAATCCCCATTTACACACAAAGCTACTTGTCAGGGCACCAGCAAAGCTGCACAGGCAAAAGGAGCACCCCGGGAGCTGAGATTCAGCAGAGCCCTGCTGTGGCCTTTTGGGCAAGTGCCACCTTGCTCTGTACCCCTGTGCAGACCCCGAGACTGCAGCAGCACCAGCAGGACGCTCCTGCCACCTCCCCGGGGAGCATTACCGTTGGAATAACTACAAGAAAACCAAGTTGATGAGCTTCAACCCAGTGCACAGGCTGTGCTTTTAGGTGTCCCACGTTAAAATAGCAGCTTCTCCGTTTGTTAAAGCAGAGAAGCAGACACAGGAAAGCACTCTTCTAACAGAATGAGCAGGGCTGTCTCACAGGTCGGTGTGTACACGGCACTTCTGGGGATGGATATTCACTCTGCTGCTGCTGCCTCTCCACAGCAAGGGCCCAGACCCGCCTCTGGATTTCCTGAGGAGCTCCTTAGAGCGCCTGCAGGTCACAAGGCACCCAGAGCCCGACGAGGACACGGGGAAGTAGCACTGGGAACTCGGCTCCAGACTAGAGCTCCAGCTGAGTTGCTGTGCCAAGCCATGCTCACTTCCCTCAGCACATTGACCCGACAACCCCCTCCACCATTTGCACAGCTTTTTGTATATATTTCCCTTGTTATTTTTTAAAGGGAGCAGGGGCATGCCTCTCTGGCAGCAACCAGAGGAGTTTAAGAACAGTTAAGCTCAGACAGCCTTTGAAGCCACTGAGGTAAAGGGGATGGGGCTGGAGGTCCTAGTACTCCTAGCATCCTAACCAGAGGTGTTTCTGGCTTAAACAGGCAGACAAACATCTGTTTTCATCCTGACAGCGAGAGCTTTGCATCGGGAAACAGAAAAAAGCCCAGAGAAACAGATAAAAACTCGGTTTATATTCAGTCCCATCTACTGTTGGTTGCAGCAAAACCTGTAGAGAGCCCTAAAATTGCAGAATCTGTGCTTATTTTCACCTTATGTCAGCGACGCTCAGAAGGGGTTTTCTGGAGGAAGATTTTTGCGCACAGTGATCAGACCCCTGTACCCACATCCACTCTTGCAGGCAAAGCCAGGGCACCCTTTGGTACGCAGCAGGCACCTGGGGGAAGCCCGGTGCCACCGGGTTATCCGTGGCCACAGGGCGGACATCCCGCAGCCGGGATGCAGCCCCACTCAGCATCAGCGCCGGCAGATCAAGGAGCCGCGCAGGACCCGCAGGGCACAGCAGGCCTGGGAGATGTGGAGGGGATCCTGTCGGGAGCGGGCACTGCTGTGGGCCCACGTGAAGGTGTCTCACAGCTACAGCCACCCAGATCCCCGGCACAAACCACGGCAGGATGCTTAAACCCTCGTACCAGCTGCCCGGCTGCCCAAGGAGAAGTGTGGCAGCGGCATGTCCAGAGGGAGGAGTCCAGATGTGCCATCTCTCAGAGCAGGAGCACAGGAGCAGGCTCCCCAGGAAACTGGGCTGAGCACACCTTCCCTTCCGCAGGGCAGAGCCACAGATCGATACCCCACGCCCGTGGGAAGTCACAGCCCAGCCGCACAGCCCGTCTGCACGGTCCATGGCGACAGTCTGCCACCGTGCAGGGAAAAGAGGGAAAAGGCTGCAAACAGGGATCTTCCGCTCACGGAGAAGCACCCCGGTAAAATCCGCACCCGATGGCACCGGCGAGGCAGGATCCCCAGCATCACTCACAGCCATTGGGGCACGTCAGGTCTGCAGGTGGGCAGCGCCTCCGCTACCGGGGTAGGAGGGGGGAAGTCCCACTCAGAACATGTTCAGCACTCTCGGAAAAACCTGATCCACTCCTCATGTCCCCGGCTGTGCTGCCTCTCCCATGGGCTGTGCTACCTCTCCCATGGGCTATGTTCCCTCTCCCACACTCGCGTCCTGAGGTCGATTGCGAAGGGAACGCGTTCCCAAAGTGGAAACGAGAGCATTCAGACCCTTCCAGCACTCAGTCCTGCCACAAGGCTGGAAGGGGTCCGCCTTCCCTGCAGAGAGCCGAGATCCAAAACGGTGCTCAGCCTCCAGCCAAGGCCTAGCAGGGAGCATCCCCAGGAGCGGGATGGGCCCCGTGGGGCGAGACACCGCACCCTAAGCAGCGGCAGGCTCTGGGCATGTCCTTCAGGGCTCCCCCGTCCCATGGGTCCCTCCCGGGGCTCCCAACCCGAGGCCAGTTTCCCCGAAGCCAAGTTTGGTCCAAGAGCAACAGAACCTTCTCCCACAGCAGCCCGAGCAGCCGACTCCGCTCTCCTCTCAGCCCTGGCCGCATCCCCCCAGGCCCTCGCCACTGCGGCCGGTCCCGAGGGGACCCGGGGCCACGCCGCTGTCCCGCCGGGGCGCTCGGGGCTGCGGGCGCAGCGGGGAGCGGAGGGGAGGACGAGCGGCCGGCGGGGGCGCGCAGCCCGGGGCAGCCCCATCCCAGCAGCATCGGCCGGCGGAGCGGTGAGGCTGCGAGACCGGGAAGCCGATGCCCGCTGGGACCGCAACGGAGAAACTTGCGCCACGTCCGGAGCCCGGCGAGACGACACCGCGGCGGAGGAGGGGGGATGAGCGGCGGGGGCGGCGAGGCCCCCTGGTGCCGCCGGCCGTGCCTTACCTGCCCGGCCGCTCCGGAGGCTGCGATCCGCGCCGTAAATCCTTTGTGCCGGGTGCGGAGCCGGGTGCGGCGCCGGGCGGGCGGGTGCCCCCCCCTCCCCCGGGGCCGAGGAGCCCCGGCCGCCCGGCGCTCAGCCCCGCCGCCTCCGCTGCTCTGCCCGCCGCCCCGCTTCGCCGCCCGCCGCCCCGCCTCGCCACATCGCCGCCGCTGCCGTCGGGGACCCCCCGCTCGCGGCTCGGAGCTCGGTGCGGCAGTGAGGGCACGGACGGCGCCGGGTCCGGCAGCGCGGCGGCCGCGGCACACGGCGCGGGCAGCGGCCGGCTGGAGGAGGGCTGCGAGGAGAGCGGAGCGGCGAGGAGAGGCCCGCGCCGGCCCCCGGGGTAGGAAGAGGCGGAGGAACCTGCTGGTGGTGCTGAGGACGGCGGGGAGGGCGAGTCACCCGGCAACGGTGAGGGGCGCGGGGCGCATGCGCGGGGGGTCCCCGCTCGGGCCGCTCGGTGTCACGTCAGGCTTCAGGAACCTTCTGGCACCGGCGCCGAGCGGGGCGCGGGAACTTCCTCCTGCCGAGTCGCTGGAGCCGCTCGCAGGGAGCTGTCAAGAGGCGGGAGCGTCTCCCGGGCTGGTGTCGGTGGGACCCCGCAGGCAGCGCTGACAGCCCGGCTCCTCCAGGAGTTGCGTGCCCGGGCTGTCCGCTCCTCCCCCGGAGCTGCCTGGTGCCCCCTGCCATGGGGCTTGGCGCGCTGACAGCATCAGCCTCGCAGCTCCCTGGCACCGAAATTGATCCCAGAAGTTGAAAGGGCGGTCACTAAATCGCCTGTGATCACGAAGGCAGCGCTGGCATTAAGAACGCTGGGTCATGGACTTAACGTGCCAGCTTGTGACCAAATGTATCTTCCGAGGGGTTTGCCGGTGTGAGTTTCCATTGTTCATGGAAGATCCTTAGGGATTTGAATATTTGAGTGGAAATGTTTCTTGCTGTCAAAAAGTTGATTTAACGTGAGATGTCCCAGTGTTGAGGTGCTCCTTCAAGGTTTGGAAAAAACCAACAAAACTCAACAACAAAAAACCTGCCATCACATACTGCAACGCCAGCTTTTAATGCACAGCTCTCTTATTCTCAGGTTCCTTGGGCTGGCTGCATTTTAAGAAATTTTTACAAAATTTCTTACTGCTGCCAGGCTCAAGATGGGGAAAAGAGGTAACAGATGAAGAAAGTAAATACCACATAATAACTCTTGCCTGTGAAAAAAAAAGAAAGTGAATATATAAAAACCTACACAGTTGTTTATTTTACACAGCTGTTTATTTTTTTTTTTTTTTTTGGCATGTGTTCCTTAATGTCCTCAGGGATGGAATTGTTAGTTTGTGAATTTATAACAAATTGTTAAACTGGATTACCATTCAGGTTTGAAGTTTTTCTGTCTTCCATGCAGTTTAATCTGCAGCGTGAAAGGAATAAAAAGCTGGTTTGTTGGCCTATATTATAAGCAGTTTAGCTGTTTAGTTTCTTTTTTTTTTACTGTTCATTACTAGTAAATTGCTTTATGTTCTCTTTGTTGCACAGACTTGAAGATGTTTAGAATCTCTTTTAATCTTCTTTGTCTGTATTTTATACATTGTTTGGCTCCATAGGGATTCTTTCCTTGTCTTGTATTCTTTCCTTGTCTTGTATTCCTATGTAACAATAAGGAATTAAATACCTCGATGTTTTGAAAGCATCAAACTAGAAATTTACAGTATTGTTTAAGAAAAATCAGTCAAGTAGTGTCCCATGGTTACATTTAAGGAAGCTGACTCTGAGAAGCTCCTGGCAACTTTTAATACGTGCAGATTTTGACATGGACAATATGTCAAAACATCTGAATTTGGCAAATGATAGTTTTTATGTTCTCTGTGTTAGTTTGGGCACTTAGTTTTAGTGTTGCCTGGAACACTGGAGGATCTTCTTGCAGCTCATTTAAAGACTTAATTTAACATTTGTCACGTATGGCTCATACCCCGAGAACCTGTGCAAGCAGTGAAACGTTGCTTTCTAATGTACATAATGGCATGTTTGCAAAAGCAGGTGAGGCTGAGGAAATACTCTGTGCATTTGGAACAGACATCAGAAAGTTTTGTGTCCCTGCTTGCTGCGTGGGAAGGCTTTATGGGGCGGGGTTTTTTCCTTTTCTAATACTGGTCAAATGTTACAGCTGAGCAGTGATGCCCCTTTCCAGGGCTTGGAAAGTGAGTAAAACCTGCCAGGTCTGAGGTAATTTTTTCAGTTTGGATTTTTTTTTTTCCTGGTGTGGTGGTTCTCTTTTTTTTCCCCATCCCCCACAAAAGAAGCCGCAGCTACATGGAAGTGCTGTTGGTAAGAGAATACTTCAAGTTCTCCTCTAATTCAGTGCATAGCACCAGGTTAATTTTACTGCCATATTAGCATACAAAAATCTAGTGGCCATTTAGGTGGGAGTGAATTAACTACATGCAGGGCAATTCATCGTTTGCCTCTGTAAGGATGAAGGATGGCAAACTTTTTAAACTTTTTCCTTGCATTGCAGGCCTAGTTGTATATTTATACATTTCAGATATGAGGACTGTTAGTTAAGGAGGAAAAATAACACTTTATCCAAAACATAGGAGGGGGAGATACAGAAGCAAAGGAATATTAAATCTTCTGTGAAGGGCTGCAGAAGGGGGAGATTGTTCCTTGCCATGCAGTTTGTAAAGTGATGGCTCTGTCAGTTTTTCAGCAGAGGGGCTCTGTGTCTCTTGTCAAAATGGATTCAGGCAGAGAATACAAGAATTTTACATTGCTCTCTGGAACGTTAGTATAATTGAGCAATTCAGTCATGATGACTATTATTTTCTGTAAGGTGAGAGATTTTACCTGCAAAAATTTTGTTTGAGAATGACGAGCTGTCTGAAGGCTTTGGTAAATTCAGATTTATCTTCACAGTTTGTACTGGCTTGATAGCCAGCTGTTGAGATTTCTGGAAATTCAGTCAGTTCTAGTGAATTCTGTATATTATTGCACCCCAAACAATAATGTATTTATTTCTGCATCTTCTATGAGGCTGGTTTTTTTTTTCTGTAAAGCTAATTTGTTTTGAAGTCTTAAAAACATAGTTTAGAAGGTCAAAACCTGTTATGTTTGCAACATATGGGTGGAGTCGTTCACTACAAGAAATGGGTAATATTTTACAGGCCCATATTCTGAGTAGTGAAAATAGTTCTATTATGATAATAACAAACAGTTCTACTCCTGTGGTCTTCCCCTGCAAATGTGTAAAGTCCTGTATATTTGTCTTAAAAAAATAAAGAAAAATTTGCCAAACGAGCTTAAATTGCAGATAGGGCTTTATGTTTGTGTTCAAAGAGCTTGTAACAAAGACTGTGGTTGCAGAGGCTTTTTCCTATAGAGAGGTTTAAACGGTTTTTATTTTCTTCACTGTTTGGACATTTGAGGACATTTGGGTGGGGCATCTGCTCGATCTGAGCCCTGTGTCTGGTGGGAGCCGTGCACTGATTGTCCAGGTTCCAATCTCGTGGGCAGCTCTCCTCATGTGTCTCTTCTCTTCAGTGTTCCCTGCAGTGTGTTAGGATTAAAATTTGTGCTCAGCTGTGTAGGATAATAATACATGGACAAAACTGAAAAGGTGAGAGCTGGAATCTTACGAATGTGGTTATTTCTTCCTTTATACCCTCTTTTTAAAGTGTGTATGTATGAAACGTTTTCTCCCCCTTCTGCTGAACTTTACATTTAATGAAATCTTTTGTTGTCTTGGCACTCTAGAAATGTAATCAGGTTAGTTAATTTTAGTCTGCAATATAACCCTGAACCTTATGATTTCTGGTGGCGTCTTCAAATTTAGTCATAATGGGAGTTTTGATGGGAGAATGGGAGATCTCAGTACCAGACTTCTTTTTTTCCTTTCTTTTTTTTTTTTTTTTTTCTTTTTTTTTTTTTTTTTTTTTCTTTTTCCTTTCTCCCCATTTCTTGAAATTCAGAGAATCATTGCTGCAGCATTGCACTCTTCATTGAAATGTCTTTCTCCTGCAGTGGGGATGCTGAGCCTGTCCTTTATTCTGGTGGCACGTGCTCAAGGTTCTGACAGAGGCAACGTTTGGATAGCGAGGGGCTGTGTGACCATTTTGTGATCTGCTGAGTTCCAGTGTGTATTTCTGCTTACCTGTTTGGGAGGGGAGGAACAAACTGATGATAAATGTATGTAATAGGATAACTTATGTATAATGAATTAAGTGCATTATATATTTATAGTTTGCTTTTTTGGTGTCTCTGAGATAGCTTGGCTTCTATTCCTTAAAAAGTCTGTTTTAACAGCAGTGACAATTGTTAAACCGCTTTAGTTTTATAACGTGAAGCTCACAAGTTGCATAGTTTTGCTGATAATTTCTTCCTGTTACTTTACTGTACTTTTATAATGCAATTGCACTGAATTTCTGCATTATCTGATGCAGGGGCAATGAGATGTGTGTGGTTGGTGGAGTAGAGCTTTGCATTGGGGGGTGGCAAGTAGGATGAATATAATTAGCTGTTATACAAGATACAAAAGCCTTTTATTTATTAACTACTGTTGTTAAGAGTGTGATGGGATCTGTGTGAGCAGGAAGTTTCTTTAGAATTCTGCACATGTGCATTGGCAGCAGCAGATGAGAGCAAATCTGGCAGTGTGTGGTGGTGGGTGTGAGGCACTGAGATAACATCTACTTTTTCTGGTATTGCCGATGGTTTCATTTTCTTGCTACAATGTAGCTGGAGGATTATAACTTTCTGTAATGCTGTTAAAAAGCCTTTGGATTTTATCTAGTAAGTGAATATAAAGCATTATTTTTGCATATCAAAACCAGGTAATATTTTGGTGATCTCTCAGCTTGTTCTTTAAAAGTGTAAATTTTTTTGGAATGTTGCTTAAATCAGTCAGTGTATTTGAGGTTTTTCTAATAGATAGGATTTGTCTCTCATGAAGATCTGTGAACAATGGGCTTTTTCAGGGACAGTGTGATCAGGTTCTGTCAACTGAAATTGTAGACTAAACTTTAATGACTGGAAAATAAATACTAATCAGCATTACGGTTTCTTGGCTTGAAAATTAAAAAAAAAACCCCAAATCCTAAATTCTAGTTTTACTTATATCTCTTCCAAAGGAGCTTTCATGAGGTGTTTTGTTTATTTCCTGCATGGTAAGGACATAAAGGCGTAATTTAAATTGTTCTAATTTGTAAATTAGAGGGCTTGCTGCCACGTTCCCAGGAAACAAAAATTGCATTACAATTGCATTCCACTAAATCTTACATTGTATTTTTTGTGCTTCTACTTGCCTTGTCAATATAACCAGTATTTTGTCAGTTGAGTGGTTTTGGAGACGATCTCAGAAGTGCTGGTGGGAAACGATGGAGAATTTCTGCTTTATAGAGTTGAGGTTTAATGTGTGTGAGTGCACAGGTGAACACATACACAGGCAAACAGTTCATTAATTAAAGAGCTGGTGTTCATGCTTCTGCTGGCTCCTTTTGTGATTGTCTGCAAAACAGCAGTGGCTGCTTTCCTTCTGATTCCTACTTAAGCAGAGAGCAAACAGGGCAGTGAAGAGTTAGGAATCATGAGAAATGAAAGGAGCAGCAAAGTCACATCTGCTTGAGAAGATATTTATTCTAACATGGATTCCTTCAACACTGCAAGTTAAATGTTGTAGTTATACCTAATTTCAAACAGTATGCCTTAATGGGGGTGGGGATTGTGTTCTTAAGAAGACCAGCTTATTAAATTTAAAATAATAACTGAGCCTGGTTGTCTGATTTGCCAGTCTAGACTTGTGACTAAAATACCTCTTGATAGCTGATTTCAGTGAGTCTAAAAGAGGAAATCTTGCTTTAAGAGTCTATTTTAAGCAAATATTTCTGGTTTTAAAACTTTCATTTTAAATAATTATTGTTTTGACTACTTAAATGTATTAATGAGTACTTAAATGTGATTATTCTTTTTACATGGAGGATGTTCTGTGTCTGTTCAAGCACTGGCACATCTCTGCATGCCTTTTACTGTACTCTTGAGACAAATTTGTCCTCTTCTCTGTTCTGGGCTTGTGGTAGAGTTCTGCTTGTGGGGTTTATTTCAGTTTGTCTTTTGTATAAATTTACTCCAAGCCATGTCCCCTCCCCAGCCTGGCCATCTTTTCAATTTTTACTAGATTAATTCAAACAAGCAAAATACTCTTTTTTTACTTGTTAACTGAACAAAAGCTGAAAATCAGATGAGCAAAAGCTCTTTCACCCAAAAGCAGTTCATCCATTGGGAATGCTCACAGTAATTTGAGTATACAAATGGCATAAAAACCAGTCAGTGTTAATTGTTACAGCTCTGACATAACATTACAAAAAAATCAGTTTCCTTTTAACTCAACAGATCTTAGGAGTAAGATCAAGAGTGCTGGTAGGCATTTTTTTGGAAACATAAATAAATGTAGTCCAGCAGTTGCTGGATGGTTCTGTGTGTTCTGCAGGGAGCTGGGACACAAAAGTTTCCTAGGGCAGCTGCCTTGCTCCTGCTCACACCTGGCAGCTGGCTCTGGGTGATGTCAGGAGGAGAGTTCCTGTGATTCCAGCTTGGAATCTGTGTCATAAGTTTTGGCTATCATTTAGAAATTCTTCTTAGAAAATCTGTTTAAACTTTGATAATTTCAAAATTAGCCAAAAAATTGATTGTTTTTTTGGATTTAACATGTTTACTGTAGGCATCCAGGGGGACATCACAGGTTTTGTGTAGCTGTAGGGTCATATAAGTAACATATTATTTTTCTTCATCAAATATAGAATAAGAAATCAAAAACTTTGAGACTAATTTTTTTTTTTTTGTGGGCTTTTGTTTGTAAGTGGTGGTTACAGACAAGGAGCATTGATCCTCTTTGTACTGGAGGGTGTGTATGTGATCTGTTAGGACCTGGTTTGCAGGCATGTGATGGTTCACAGGGTCACAGCACTGTGGGCTGAAAAAGCCAAAAAATTTGAGGTGTGTTTGCTGGGGAGCAGGGACAGACGACTTTGATGCCTTTTTTCCCGTCTAAAAACCTTAGTTTTTACTTTTATGTGTTAAAAAAATTCACTGCTGATGTTTGCTAATGCCATAAAATAATATATTAAGAATAGAGCAAAACAGCAATCAGTGTTAGCTTTGGGCTTGGCTTCAGAGACAATATGAATTTCTTGCTACGTAAAACGAGTGAATAAAATAATTACTTAAATAGTTGAGACTTGTGGCAGACATTCCACACACAGAATTAATGTTTTGATTCCTATGGCACAGTTTCAGTGTGCAGTCTTTCTTTGTTTATTTTTCCTTGTTGCTTCATTCCTTTGTTTTAAGGAAAGGTGGTGGAACCCTGCGGACTTTAATTTAAAATGATGCTCGTGTATTCTTTGTGTTTCAGTCATTAATGTAAAAGCTGAACTAAAGTAAGTCTTAATTTCATGTGTATTCCTGAAATATTAACAGTTAGCCATGTATTCTGCGGGGTTTTTAGTGGCATTTCATGTGTGGGTGTAAATACTTCTTGAGTTGCCAAGATAACTGAATGTTATTATGATGGCAGAATGAAGCTCATGGTGCTGTTTTCTCAGCAGACTCTATGAAGAACTTGCCTGAATAAAAAAAAGCAAACCAAAATTTTTAAAATAACATATGAGAGCACTGAAATCCACAATACAGAACAAAACTGTTTTTTACCCTCAGTTAAGATGCTTGGGCTCAACATGTTGCAAAGGACATAGTTTTTTTCAGTCTCTTGTAAAATTGTGGTATAATATGTGGTTATAATAAGGTGTATTTTTACTTTCCTGTGTCTACGTTTTGTAGGGCATGATTGTAGCTTAAGGATGTTTTTAAATGTTTGTAGTAACAAGGAGGGGAAGTAGATTGAAAAAATGCAACCAGAATGTTTATAATTAAACTCAAGCTTGGTAGTTTTCTTTTGTGTGTTTTTTTTCCTTATTTGCAATTTTTTCCTTTTATTTATTTTTTCTCTTTTTCTTTTTTAATCTTTTTTTTTTCTTGATAGGGCTTGTGAAGCATTTAGTTTATGAAATTGTGAGAGGGAAGCATGTGCTCAAAAGGGTCAGGATAATATGGGCAAGAAAGTCAAAAGAGTTGACTGAGTGGGTTAGCTCCTGTTTCCTGAGTTGTTTGATTGGGGGAAAAAAAATTTAAAAACTCCATAGCATTGCTTAGTATTTGTAAAAGACTCTGGAAATAATCCTGAAGGTTACATATCCTGTCCTAGTTTTCATATGTGTCTGCAGTGAAGTGCTGCCCTTCCTGAGTCAAGGGAGGGCAAGGTGGAAAGCTTCTGAACCATATAAAAAGTGCAGATAGAATGTTTAATTATTAACAATT
Source organism: Cettia cetti (assembly GCA_013401135.1). NCBI lineage: Eukaryota > Metazoa > Chordata > Aves > Passeriformes > Sylviidae > Cettia > Cettia cetti. Next base: position 14,845 of record VZUI01022603.1, read on the forward strand.
TTTTACAATGTTGGAAATAGCAGGAAATAAAACTTACTGGAAGTTGAATAACTTTAAGAGCTTCTAGCTCTTTCTAGACTTAGTAGATGTCAGAAGAATAGTGTCCCAGCCTTTGAAATTACCAAAGCCTGAACTGAAAGGGAGAAGACTGAAATTGAAATTAGATTAGATTTTCAGAGATTTAGATATATCTGAAAATAGATTGTCACCTATAATGATATATTGAAATGAGTGTAGAAGTGTGTGTGTATCTGAGAGGGTGAGAGTGAGGCTTTCACTAATTTTTCTAGGTGATAATAAGCCCTGTAAAGCTTTCTTCAAAGTATAAAGCTGGCTTGTAAATCCGGTTTTGCTCTAACAGTGAGGCAGCCAGGCTGTTTTGACTTCATTGTTAACGTTGCCAAGCCAGTTAAAATAGAAGTCTGTATTATTTTCTTTTTTTCATTCCTCTTGAATGAAATTAATACTCAGGCAGCCTGTTCATCTGCTGCACCTGGCAAAAGTGGCTGAGCTTTCATGTCAGTGAGGGGAGCACCAAGTTTCCTCTGCTGAGAAAGCCGGGCTGCAAGATTGTTCCTTTGGTGCCGAATTTTAAAGAAGTGGCTACTTCTAATTTGGGCTTTTTATTAGGTGATGCTTCTTTGGAAGGTTTGTTGGTTGGTTTTAGCAAGTCAGCCTGAAGCATTGTGGCAGATCCATCAAAGGTGTTCTCCCAGCTGCCAGTGTGAGGTTCTTTCTGCTTCATTGTGGGCAGAGCTTGAGAAAATAGACTGTGTGCAACTTCATATTTTAAAATTTGCCTGATATATTGGGATTGATTGAAGTCTACTTACAGGCAAATACTATGTTGACCTTCACTTAAAATACCAAAACAGTGAGAAAAATGGCTGTACAAGGCCTCCATAAATTATGGGGGGCCGTGAATTGCAACTGCTTCACTGTTTGAATCTGGTAGGATCTTTTAGTAACCAAAATTTGCAATAATAGATTTGAATATGGTCAGATTAAAAAAAAAAAAAAAAGACCCATTGACTAAAATACAATCCTTCATTTTCTGCTGTCAGCTCACCTGGAGTCCTGATCTCAGACCAGGATTCACTTGTGTGAGAGCGTAACAGTTTTACAACCTGTGTGTAATACAAGGCAATAGAGACAGTTTAAACACTTTTAAGCCTGAAATATTTTTTCCTCTAGACTTCAATGCAAGAAAATGCTGAGGAGGTGGAAGCAGTCTTGTATAGAGTTTATGACCAACTCCCTTAGCACATGGATGCAGTTTGGGGAGGGTTGGGAGCATGAAAACTGCTTTATTCAAACTACTGAGAGCACTCTGGACTCCTGTTGTGATAGACTAATGAATAGTCTGGCATTTTGGTACTGAAAGCAGAGGGCTTGGTTGTCAGGAATTTGCAAGCAAAGATAAAGTTTATTTGTCCTGATGTGGAACAGAAGCAGGAGCTGGTGTGGGAGAACAAAGGGAGGGAAGGTACTTGTCTCCAGTCTGTCATATCAATCTCCTGTTATGAAACAAAAGGTTTCAGTGAATATACTTTGAAGCTGGGCAAGCCTCTTTGTTGTGCAGTTTTGGTGATGAGTGTTGTGATGATGTGTATGTCACAAGCTTCTCTTGCCCAGTCACAGTTGCCTGAATGTATCTAGAGCAGGTGATGGGGGAGATCAAGGGGCTGGGGTGACCCTTTGGCTCATTCTGGCCATGGCGTTGGCTCCACTGTGTCATGAAGCAGCAATTTAAATTTTTAATACTACAGAAAATCATAAAGGTGGTTTACTGTGTTTTTAGCTATTTTGAGAGCTGAGAAGATGAAAAATGTCCAGATAATCTGGGTTCTAAATAAAAGGTGGCAAAAATGTGGGTGGTTCTATGGAATCTGACTTGGGGGAAGTTGCTTCCTGTATCCAGACCTGATGATCACTTGGACTTTGAACTGGCAATTAAGACACGTAATCAACTTCCTAGAAAAGATGATCAGTACCACTGAAAACTGTTTGACTCTAAATGTTCCTTAGTTAGGGTTTTGGTTTTGGTCTTACTGTTTAAAGATGTTGTATTAGACCAGTGCCTGAGATCCTTCTAAAAATTTCATAGCCATTAAATATTTTAGTATGGTAGAGACTTTAAAACACTCTGTATAACCTACTTAGCCTTCTTTGATTCTTTGGAAGAGGATTGAGTCTGCAAATTATGTCATAATTGTTAAGACTTAGATGTCCCATGTTAACTTTGACTTCAGATTTGGTTAACTCATAAGTGAAAGGAGGGATTTGGTGTTTTGGGGACTCTCTCATGAGCTGTGCTAATGTGGCCTTTGTGCTTTCTTATTCAGAACGAGAAACTGATGATTTGACAAGGATTCCTCTAATGTGATGTTTGGATTCCTGACTGAGTTTAACACTATTGAAAACTTTATGATCTAATAATATTTTCCTTATTTTTAGATTAACTGCTGAAGTACTGATCGAGTTCTGCTATTCTTCAATGAGGAACTACAGGCTGATCTTTTGCCATAATCTTAAACAACCATAAATGACAAAAGAATGCTTGGTCAGTGAGGGCAGCTGGCGCAGAAAGCGTTTTTCAAACTCGGCTGTTTAAGTACTCTGAGGTGGGTTTCTTAACCTGTTTTACTGGGGGGGGAAGAAAAGCAAGTGTGGATTTCCAAACATCTAATCTATTAGAATTTACCTCTTAGTAAAAAGAGAATTTTAGTTTGGTTGCAGTGCTTTGACTTACAGCATATACTTTGTGTTCTCTGTGCCAGCTTCTGTAAAAGGGGCTGCTTGCATTTAAGCAAGTATGTTTTCTTTTCTTTTTATTATTTATTTTGAAAGGACAGTTTTTTCTTTGCTAGAAGAAATATTTTCATTTTGACAGGATAACAGCTTGACTGAGTGACTTACATTGCCCTTTTGTTATCTATCTAGATCCTTTATCAAGTAAAAACTTGCAAGTGAAGCTTGAGCTTCTGCATGATAGAATGGTATCACTGAGCCTCTAGAAACTAGCTTTGGGGGCTTTCTGTTCAGTAAGAATTTTAATTTGATGCAGGTGTTGAAAGCTTTAATATGTAGACTAGAAAATGCCAAATGTATTTTCAAATTATTGCAGCACAGTTATGTATCACAAAATACTTAATGATTTAATATAATTGAAACTTAGGGTTTTGGTTTGGTGTGATCCACTGGTTTCATTTCCTCTTGAGAGGCTTTTGTATTGAGTTTTGAAAGCCTGACTACTAAATACTGTCAGAAAAAGTAATGAGGAATTTACCAAAACTTAATTAGAAATGTGGTAACTAGAATTTTCTGCATTTTCCTTGCTGCCATATATGTTCTTCGCAGTCCTTTGTTGAGGGCTGGATAGAACACCTCAGTGGTAGTCCTTTATTGAGTTAGCTGTGTTTGGAGTCATTACAGAACTGTCCATTAAAGCAGTGAATGGATGGAGACAGATTAGAAAGTATTTGCATTAGGTAATTAAGACACGTGTTACAGATCAATACTTTCAAAAAACATACATTGAAGTGGGTTTTTTGGTATAATTTCTCCCATTGACAGAAAAGACAGCTTTGATTTTTGGCTGCAAAAAGATATGAGGAAGAGCTCCTCCCCTTCCTTGAGTAACTGCAACTCTGTTCTTGCTAACAAAATATTTGGAATTCCACTTGATGAGCTGCAGCAAGAAGGGCAACCAGACAATGAGGTTCCATTCATAGTCCGCCATGTCGTGGACTATATTGAGGAACATGGTATGTATCACCTTGCTGTATTTCAATTCATACATTTCACTGTCTTTCTTACAGAATAGATTGTGGGGTTTGAAGAGTACTTGTTTTCTGAAGTTAATTATTCAGCTGGATGCAATTTGCTTGTTTTGGGTACTTCCTTTCTTTGCTCCTTCTGTTATGTGTATCACTGTTTTCTAGCCAACAGTAATGCAGTCAGCTCTGCAGGGCACCTCATAGGAAATGCTGTGGTTTAGGTACTTCCAGCAATTCCTTTGTTATTTTATTGTTACTGGGCACAAGAATGTGTGTATTGGGAAGAGAACTGCTGGAAGTCGTGCAGAACTGTTGTCCAGAAAATGTTTCAGTCAGTATGGAAATTGGGCATATCTGATTATCAGTATTTTTTTCCAATATATTTGTCCATACCAGAGCTTAAAGTTTATTTCTGCAATTTTTTTTTCTAATTCAGGGGGTCTGGAACAAGAAGGACTTTTCCAAGTCAATGGGAATGCTGAGACAGTGGAGTGGCTCCGGCAACGATATGATAATGGAGAGGATGTGGACCTGGTTAAAGAAGCAGATGTACCCTCAGCTATTAGCCTTCTTAGATTTTTTCTTCAAGAACTTCCAGAGCCAGTTATTCCAGGCAGTTTGCACATACATTTGATGCAACTTTCTCAAGGTAATAACTCTTTCTGATTCAGTGTTTTTATTTTATGATTTTTAAGAGCAAACCCCAGTATTGAATTGAGATTTGTAGTGACACTGAGGTGTCTTTGGTGCTCTGTGTAATAATAGTGGTAATACTTCTGTGCACTTTGGTTGCAATGTTATCTGTCAGGACTGGAGATGGGATTGAGATATATTCACTTGGTGTGACAGCAGTATTCCCTTCTATGACTGTAAAATCTAACATGAAAATTGTTTTTTTTCCTCCCATCTTTGAATAGATCACCGTGGATATGTTTACATATGGATTGTTTTTGGCATGCAAGTCCCCATTTAGTTCCCTTTTGTTAAATATACAGAGAAACTTCACTTAAACTTGCAGCTTATTCCTTGCTGTCTTTTTTAAAGTGTAAAAATTATTTCAGAAAAAATTAAAGTTACCCGTAACAAGGAAATCAAACTGCATAAACCCTTAAACAGTGTTTTCAGATGCTAAAATGAGACTTTTGATTTCCTCTAATTGGGTTTTGCCTGTCTGATAGACATATCTCAGTTAGTTTTCAGAATTACGTAATCAGCTGCATTTGAGGCTGAGGAATTCCTTAAAGAAATGCAGAAGGTGGCAGTGATTGTTGACCCATATGTTAGTTCTGGTCTTCTCCCTCTCCAGCAGTCCTGCTGTATCATAAGTCAGGCTTAGTCCTCAGGATAACTTCATTATACAGCAAGGTGTGGCCTGTGTGCATCATTAGGAGCTCATTGCAGGCAGGTGGTTCCTCAAAGACAGGTGATTTGGGTAATTGAGGATCTCAATAAGTGTGTATTCCTGCTTTAGTGCCAGAGTTTACTTCAGTTAGAGGTAAGAATTTTCTGCCTTTAGGTCTCTGGTTGTTTAGAACTTAAATTTAAGGCTGGTTTGTTAGACAAAACATGTAGATAAGTATGTTCAGAGTGGTCTGATTATCACCTCACTATGCTCACTTTCTTTTTAAAAGTCTACATTGTTAAAGTACTTTTTAAATTTTTTTTTTTTTTTTCTGTTTCCAAAGTGCATTTCTGGAGTAAAAACTGTCAATGAAAATGTTCATTTTGATGTGTTATATGTTGAGACAACCATTTTCCGTGCTTGGTTGCCTGTATTCAGCTGCTGTAGATGTTGACTGTGTCTGAGCAAATGAAATCCTGCAGTTCCTGCCTGGTGTTCCTGTGCATGCTCAACAGGGAATTTATTCACTCTTTGCTTTGATATTAAGGGCTGGGATGTCTCTGCTCCTTCATCTAGAGAGGCAGAGATGGCTCAGCATCTTTAAATGTGCTTTTCCCTCTCTAACTGATTTTAGAAGACTTTTCAAGTGTCTGAGAAAGAAGGAGAGGCCTCTTTGTATCCTGAGATTTCTTTTCCTATATATGGAATTTCTCAGTTAGGTACAAACAGTTGTAAACTCTTGGAACCTTGCTGCCAGTAAGGCTGATGAGGTAACAAATAAGATTTATGGGGACATATTTTGATGAAGAGTATAGTTCAGTGGGGTGAGAATGAGGAGATTTTAGAGTGTCCCTTTCTCAGATGTGAAATTGAATCAGCAAGCTTCAAGCTAAGCACGTGTGAAGATGATTACATTGAGATAGCTTGGATTTATCAGTTAAGTATTATAAAAGCAGATAAAGTGGTGAGAATAGGATGCTTGAAAGGAAAAGGTATCAAAGTAGCTTGCCTGCCAGAAGAATTTAGCTAGATGGAAGTTAACTCATTATCTGGAGCTGTTGTTGTCTCTAGAGCTCTTGTGTGAAGCAATTGTTATGTAACAGTGGTAAAATAAAAACATACAGAGTTTGCCCTCTGAAACCAGGAATTTGAGTGGGTATTAATTGGGGAAAACGTGCAGAAGAAAATGTGGTGGATAACTTTGAATAAATGGAAGTCAGCTTTCACATTTTAGGTTGTGGTTTGACTAAATTAGTTGTACTTCCAGAAGTAAGTAATTGTCAGAGGCAAAAAGCTCATCACTATCAAATAGGAAAAGATCTCTTCATGACTAAAATATTTTTATTGCTTTTTCAGATTATAATAATGAAGATGAATTTGGAAGAAAGTTGAGGTTCCTCTTGCAGCAGCTTCCCCCTGTTAATTACAGTTTGTTAAAGTTTCTGTGTAAATTTTTAGCTAATGTAGCATCGCATCATGAAGAAATTTGGTCAGCAAGTTCTTTAGCTGCAGTCTTTGGCCCGGATGTTTTTCAGTAAGTTAATTATAAAAGTTCATTCACTGTTTCTATGGGAATTTGAGTGTCTCTATGTAGTTTAAAGTCATTCCTTGTCCATGAGCAACAGTAACAAAGTGCACAATATGTTTGAGGCAGAATCTTTTTCTGCTCCCACCCACTCTTTCACCCCAGTTTGGTCTTACAATTTTTCTAAGATTTAAACAGCAGCTTGTCTCTGAGCTGTGGCATCAGAAACCACTGTTGATTGTTGCATTGCTGTATTTATTCTGAGATTCAAATATTTTAGTGATAGTATGTAAGGCTACTATTTGTAGCAAGAAAACAGTTCTGGGAGAAGGCTGTTGTTTCCTCTCCACAGGAAAATATTTGACTTCTAAATACTCCTCATGAAAAGTTAACTGACTAAATAGTTGCTAATTCATCCTTTTTAAATCTAAAATAGTATAAAGCTTTATAAGGCAGTAGAGTGAATGCATGCTTCTTAAAGTTCTGTGTGTTCAGAATGGGTAGGGGATAATGGTGTGAAGGGTAGCACTTAGTCATAGAAGACATGCAGAGGTGTTCTTTGGGGAATAGTTGCATTTAGATTTTTAAACTAAAACAGTGTTGAAATCTTTAGCATTTACACAGATGTGGAGGATCTGAAAGAACAGGAAATAGTCAGCAGAATAATGGCGGGACTTCTGGAGAATTACTATGAGTTTTTTGAAAATGAAGAGGAAGATTTTTCATCTACTAATGATTTAAGCTCAATAACTGAGCAGGTAAGAATATTTTGAATGGCTATGTGTTACCACTTAACTGTGATACACATTTATGTTTATGAAAAATTTATTGAAATACAGTGTCTTTAGTATGGCTCAGAAGTTTCTTGCAAACTGACAAAAGCAGGCATTTTCTTAATGCTTGTGAAATTCTTTTGTAGTGAGTATAGGAGTGGTATATTGAAAAATACATAGGAGCTAAACCATCAGTGATATCCTCCCCAACACACAATGTTATGAACAGCTTTCTAATTACAATTTAGGAATGAAGAAGTGTTTTTTGATCAAATGAAGAGTGACTCTGTTGTTGGTCTTGGTCAAGAGTATTTCTAGGTGTGTCTTACAAGAACATGCAGGGTCTTGCACTCCACTTGATGATGTTATCAGTGGTGCTTTCCTGTGCCAGAGTTTTTGAATGGTGCTTCTGATTCTAAGACTTGAAAATTATGTATTCTTGTAAAGAGAAAAAAGCATAACAAATAAGCGGTTGCTAAGGTAGGTAACAATACTGAATTGAAACCTGTCTCACAAACCCCTCTTCCAGCAAGCAGGTAAGGCAGGTACTGGGGCAGGCTGCTTCCTCTTCCCTCAGTAGATGTTGGTCTGGTGTGCCAGGCGTGAGCAGCAGGTTCTGGAGTGAGCAGCAGGTTCTGGAGTGAGCAGCAGGTTCTGGAGTGAGCAGCAGGTTCTGGAGTGAGCAGCATCTGCTGCTCTGCAAAGCTCTGTGCAGGATTGTGTGGCACTGAGAGCTGCCACAGCCCTGCTGCATGCAGGGAGCTGCTGAGCTGTGACCCTTTAGCTGAGGCTGGGATAACTGCTCTGGAAACCAGAGCTGCTCTGTGCTCTCATGCTTTCAAATGGTGGGCATGGCTGTGCCTCATTATATGTTTCAGCAAAAGGGTTTCCTAAGCACAAAATCTGTTTGGGGTGTGGTTTTGTTTGTTTTTTCCCTTAGCTGGAGGGCTGCAGGGGAGTCCCTTTAATTTCGTGGTGTCTCCACCAGATGTCAACAGTGCACTGCTGTCGGGCTGCTGCGGTGGGGACAGAGGGGCCGCTGTCCCCGCGGGGCACAGCCCTGGTGGCAGCTGCCTCGGTGTGTGGGTGGGCTTGCCTTTGCTTCACTGGCACATCCTCTTGCAATTACAGACGAAAATCAGGGATAAATACATTTCTTGCCTGGAATGTAGTGCCATAAAACATGTTACACCCCTTTTAAAAACTAACAAATATCTCCTCTCTGTCTTCTGTGTAATCTTAAAGTTCTGAAGTTTCAATTTTTCGTAATTTAGTGCTTTTACACTGGTGACAGATACTATAAAGCATATGTTCTTGAGGCTGCTGCTCTGATTTTTGGGTTTGCAAGATTGGGAGATCAGTAATCAATCACAGAAGCACCTTGGGAGTCAAACAGAATCACTTTTTTCTCTTTACCTTTGCATGTTTTAGACATAGTTGCTTTCTAAAAAAGTAAAATTTGCTGTCTTGAGTTGCCACTTAGCTATATTGTTCTGCATTTCAAATTGGCTATTTTTTGCTGCTTCAGTAAAAACATCTGTGTTAGGAAACAAAGAAACAAAAATAGACAAGAGCACAGAAACTTTGTAAGTATTCATTCTGAGCTTTGAAGTTTGGGTTCATCGACTTCTGTATTGCCTTCCCTAGGAGGGTTTGAAAATACTTCAGATACATGAATAAGGCTACCTGTGGAATAGAGGAGAATTATCTGTTTTAGATGTAGAGGAAGAAAGGTTCTGTAGTTCATGATTTCAGTGTGGTTGGGATTTTGTTTCTTCATTCTGCTTGTGTTCATTTATGGCATCAGAGGTGCTTCTTGCTTTTCAGTTTTTGTCCAGTGTCAAGAGCAGCTTTTTAATGGTGTAGAATTTACAGTTTTACATGAAAGCAAGTCTAGTGTGTCTGTTTTTTCCTAAAATAGAAAAGTGTTCTTCTTCTTCACGTTACTTTCATACCTTTCATGCTCTTTTAATTCTCTGGACCTCTTGAAAGGAACTTTTCAATCCACTAACTATGATTAAATGTTTTTTTAGATCAATGATCTCTTGGAAGAAGAGGAAGATGTAAAGCTTGAGCAGTCAGAAGAACTTCCAGAAGACAGCACAGAGAAACCTGTTGAAAGGCCAGCTGTGGTGCATCTAGATATGACAGGGAGTCTCTCAGATTCCAGGAATGTTACAGCATCAACAAGGTAACTTGGTTCTGCCTTGGAGTTTGGATTTAAAGTTTGCATTGTAATTTATTCTGTCAGAAAGAGAAACTGCCAGACTTTAGACATAAGTGTTGGTGTCTACAAACTGAAGCTTTGGAAGTAGATGCAGTTCTTGTAATAGTAAAATATGGGTTAAAATAACTGTTCCCAAATTCAGCAGAGGAATGCCTGTAGAACTCAGATCAGATTAAGTGTGGGGATTTATGCAGGGAAAGGTAAAAAGGGCATATTTCAGTGAAGCTGTAAAGTGATATTTAAACAGTAGATTTTACAGCAGAAATAAGAAGAATCTGCATACTGGTAGATCCAAACCTTTTCTGTACCATCCTTCCAGTGGGAAATCCTGGGGCTGTGTCTTGTCCCTTGGTGCTGGAGAGCTGTGAGCAGGTTTGGAAGTTGCAAAATGTGATATAGGCAGGAATGTTGGAGGGTCACCCAGCCTTTAAGAGCAATTCTCATAAAACAGTGTGTAAACATAAAATCATACTTTCACTTGAGAGCTTATTGGTGCTTGCTTGTAATACACAGATTTACATTTCACTTGTTTGTAGCATGCAAGGTTTTATTTTTAAGTCTACTTTACTTGTCCTTAGAGTTTACATTCTACAGTGTAGTTTACCTTTTCCCCTCTACAGCATGTGTTTGGTGTGGGCATTGCATGTAAGAACTTGTAGGGAGGAGTGAGGAGGAATCTATAATGAAAATGTGACTAAAAGCAGAAGAAATACAGGAAAAATCACAAGTAATTTACTGCCTAAGAATGGGTAGTTTCAAGAATATGAATTTTTTGGTTGGAATCTGTACAGCTGCTGTCTGCATACTTCATTCTGCTTCATGGCAAGAAGCTGCAAAATACCAAATAATGACAGAATCATGATTCTGTTTTGTAATTTATATAATTTATATATAATAATTTTGTAAATTTTATTTTAATCATTAAATATCTTTATCAGTAATAAAGCTTCTTATTTTTAGATTGAACAAATTAAAAAAAAAAATTTACTATTCACAGGTATTAGGTTGCTTCTGGAATGTGTAAACACAGCAGTAGTGACAAACTCATCATGTTTGAGAGTTTAAATTGGATAGCCTGAAAAGAAAAACATTTTTACCTGATGTTTATGGTTAATTAAAAATGAATAGGCATTAATTATGGTTGGCATTTTACAAAATATGTGGGGAAGGATAAGGAGGAATCCTTTAGAAGAAGCAGAATTTTGACTGTAAAACCAGAACAATTGCAGGAAACATTTAAAAAGAAATAAAGTGAATGAGAAAGTGCACTTTATTAAACTTTTAACCACTATAAGTACTGTAAATACTTTCCCAAACCTAATAGCTTTTATGTACGCATTTAGTGGCCTTTTTTTGGCCTCAGCTTCTTGATGTAAAAAAAAAAAAAAAAAAAAAGAAAATTAAGAAAGCAAATGTTAATGCGGGCTTATTTGGATTATTTACCTTTGTCCTGAGGTAGAGCTTATGGCAGCTTTTACAGGCAGGAGAAGGAGAAGCAGATTTTAAACATGATTCTTGCAGTTCTTTAAGCTGGGATTTTGTTGCCTTTTTGTTGTTGTCAGATTTTGGAAACCAAATATCTGTGTATTTTTGTACACTGGGGTACTAAAAGAGATTGTTTATCTTGCTTTGTAGAATGGGGCATCTGACTTTCCTTCTTGTTATTTGGACTGTCTCTTGCTTCTAATTTTGCTCACTGCCTTTTTTCTCTACTCGCTGTTTGTTCTTGCTGAAACCTCTGACCTTCCTGCACTGCATGGTGTTAATTTGACTTTGAGTTAGAGATCTTGTGAGAATGTAGATAATCATTAATGCACTTGGGTTTAGTGACTGCTTGAAAATGGTATTTCTAATGAACCTGTGGGGTGATCTTTGAGCCCATTACCCAGCAGGGAGCATTTGTTGCTCACAGGTTGGCGTTGAGCACCTAAAGGAAACTTGTTCTCTCCTTCACCAGAAGCCTTTTCCTCACAGCTCTTTCTGCTGTCCTGACTTTTGGAGTAAAGAAGTACTGACTCAGCATTGCAGCTGAATTTTAAGACATGCTGTTGAAATAAATACTTTAAAATCCTTCTCAAATTTTTCATTTCTGAGTCTTACCAAGCAGTACTTGCTTTAATTGGGCAGTTCATCTCAAATGTCAGAAGCTTCATGTAAAAACTCCTTGGTTTTGGAGTTTTCAAAATTATATGTGTAAAAATATGAGATATGACAGGCAGTAAGTTGTATAAACAGTTTGCTTTGTTTTTACTAAATGCAGTGACAAGGGCAACATCCTCACTTCTGTGATATTTTTGTTAACCCTTTTGGGATTTAATTAGCTCTGATCAGAGAGAAGTGATAATATTAACACCTGCCAAGGGAGACAAAATGCATGGTATTGCTGACTGAATAGAAGAAATTGCCAGGAAATACATTATTATTTTAGTGTAGTGCTGCTTTTAGCATCCAAATACTTTTTCCTCCTTCCATCCTGGAAAATCTGTAAACAACACGTTAGGAGAGCTTTCAAGTGTTGATTGGGCAGCTTATTGTCAGGAGTGACCTCATGTTGCAGTCGATTTCTATTTAGACTGCAGGGTTTAGTGCAGCACTCCAGAGGTGCCGCTCACAGGCAGCCCCCGGAGCACAGCCAGCAGCATGCACAGCCAGCAGCCCACAGCACGCTTTGCTGCCTTCCAAATGAAGCATTTTTACATGAAGTGCTCTTTTGGGATAGCAAAAATAATCAGAATGGCCTGCAAAGTTCTCCTGCACAGGTAAATATATGAAAAGAAAATGTCGTTTTGATATGATCGCAAGTAAGGCTTTAACTTTAAAATTATGTGAGATTAAATGTGGTTTGGAGATACAAAATGAAATAAAATCACAACTGATTATTTTAATGAGAAATGAGAATCTGTGTATGGTCAGGAATTTACCAGGGAAAACTTGGGCATGTTTTGTCTCCAGTTAATGTATTTTTCTACTCGAGATATGTTTTTACCAGATCCTTTTCTGGATAGGGAGCCCGTGGTGAAGGGATTCTCAGGAGGGAGTTAGCATTATGAAACAAAGATGTTTACCTTTCTGTGTCTTGCTGTGTCATGCTGCGTTAAGGCTCTGGCTGGCATTATAAATTACAGCTTTTAAAAAGTATCCTTGAACTGTGGTAGGTGGGCTCAGAAGTTGTAATGGCTTTTCAGCTAAGATTGTCACATTTGTTTCAGAAAGTACTTAATTGCTAAAGTGATTCATTCATTGAAGATGTAAGATATTCTTCATGTAGTAAAGAGGATTCTTTAGGCTTTGTAATACTGCTGATTTATGCACAGCTTTTGCTGAGTACCTCTAATGCTCCCAAAGGTGTTGAGTAGAAGCACTCGGGAACCATCCTGTGCTGGGGGCTGAAGGTTACGCTCCTTGGATGGAAAATTTTGTTCTGAACCACGTCTGAAATAATCTGGATTCTTTGGAGATGAGTTTGATTCTCCCTATTCTTGACACATTTCCTCATTGTCTCAAGTGGTAGAATAAAAGGATTTCAAGTCATCACAATTTCCTATAAATAATGTTTGTACTTGTGCCCTTGACTGATTTTTTTTCTTGATCTCTTTTGTAATTAGGATGTTGCAGTGTTCTGTGCTCTAATTGCCTCATTTTTTTCTCCCAGTTTGTCCTAGGAGTGACTATATTAATAGTAAATCAATTTCTATCTACACAATTACATATTTGTAGCTTTGGAATACAAGCATACCTTTTATAATGCAACTTTTGTAGAACTTACTGAAATGAATACTTAAAACTACATTTTTCTTATTTTGAAATATTACTGGAGTTTTTTCCCAAGATCATGCTTTTTTTCTCTTACCTTGTTCATGAAACTAAACTTGTAGCTTCATATTTTCATTTTTTATTTCAAGTATTGTTAATCTAAAGTATGTTTATCAGAAAATCAACTTCGTACAGGTGGTAGGACTATGCTGAACTTCTGTACGTGGAAATACAAATGAAATGTAAATTTCCTAAGCTGTGAACTACCTCCTGTCATTTTTTTGTTTGTGAGAAAAACACAAAATGTCAGTGTGTTCCCCCTCAGTTATTTGATCTGCAGCTTTGAAATCAGTGGCTATAAGATCTGTCTTCTATGTCAGGTGTTTTAATTTCCCAAAGCTATGTCTGTTTTGAAATAGTAGTTGAGTGCTGCCTGTTCTGTCAATGCATTTGGAATAGATCAGCTTTGGCTTTTCACCAGGCAAACACACACACAAATCATAAGATGAATTTCATTTGTCAGCCAGTTTCCATTTAAAAAAAAAGGGGAGAAAAGAAATTAAAAGCATCTAGGAGCACCTGCTTGTTCCCTTGTGCAGGTTTAAATGCTATGCACTCTGCTCTTGGCCCAGTACAAGGTATCTAAGGCAAACTGATACAGTTATTTTTACATAATTACTTTAACCACTTTCTTTATCAGCTTGTGTTTAATTGAAAGCCCTTTATTCCTTGTGTTTCACCTACTTGGAGAAAGGAAAAATAGAAAGGCTCATAGCAGTCAAAACTGATAGGACACCTCTCAGAGGTAATAACTTGCTCAGTTCTCCAGGGGAGTGGCAAGCTCCCTTGTATTTCAGGGTTTATCTAATGCCTTCATGAAAATAATATTTTAAATCAACTTTGGCAACAGTATTGTTGCATGGTAAAGAGTAGAATAAAATAGTTTTCAGCTTTTTGAGCCTAGTTATCTGTATAATAGAAAGAAAAAGACTTTTTTTACCTCCCTCCCTGCCTCCAAGTCAAGCTGAAATTAATATTTTTTTTTCTGCTTGAGATGTGTGTGTTGCAACTCACTGATGTTTATAATAGATTTCTCATCTTTTATTCTTTACTGTCACTTTGTCTAAAGTTCTAAGTATTCTGTTTATAATAAAATTTTAATCTTATTAATGAAAAATTGTGGAGGGACCACACACACATGAATTAACTGACTTGTGTTAGTTATGTTGATTTCCACCCTCCCATCCCTCCTCGAGTAGTTTAACATTCTAGGCTGAACTGTCCTTGCCTGGGGATTCCCAGATGCTTTACAAAAGTGAGGCTCCTGTCCCAAAATCTGCCTTCTACTTGAGATGTTGTAGCTGTGCTCGGAGTGAGATCTGTTGAGCGTTGCAGAATAAAATTATGCAACAGTGGGAAGAACCTGTGGAGGAAAGCAGAGTAATTTGGAATTTGCTTTAGGCAGCAAGGTTAAAATCTGCATTCTTAAGCAAGGTGTCAGGAAATGTTTGACTACAAAATGATTAGTATTTCCCATGGGAAAGACCATACATCTGAGAGCTTGGAGCTTTGTGACACAATGAATACTGGCTCGTGAGAGACAGAAATCTGCATTGCTCCTTCTACAAATTTCTGCCTTGTGATAGTGCTCCTTTTAGATTTTGTCATTTAAATAATAAAGGACTGCAAAGCAGGGTGTTCCTTACATGTTTATTCTATTTCTGTTAGATGCATCACATGCAATATTTAAATATTTTTAGGTTGCTTTCTGTTGACTTCAAGACTTCTATTTAGTGTGATAAGTTTTTGCATTATATTAACTTTTGTTTTCTTTATTGCAGTGCTCATATCTCTCCCATAAGTATCTTGCCAGCCTCTGCAGAGTAAGTATATGAAAATATAAAATGTTTGAATTGTGGTCTTACTAGAACATGCATAGATGTATCCTTTCAAAAAATTGCAGTAGGTTTGATTACAGTTATGAAGGAACATATTTTAGTGTGGAGGATTTCACTGCTGGCATTTAACACTAATGCAGGAAATGCCAAATGCCTGTCAGTGTTGTTGACTGTAGGAGCATGAGAGCAGAGTGTGCTTGCATCCAGAGTCCAAAACTTTGGTTTTACACTTAGACACATCATAAGTTTTTTACTTACTCTTATAATAGCATTCATATTGTAATTTTAGCACCAGTGATACTGAGTACAGTTCAGTGGAATTCTCCGTATAAATGTGGAGGAATAATAAAAAGACAGTTTCAGAGTTAAAATGGGATTAAATAGTTCAAGATTTTTACAGGAGGATTTTTAGAAGCTTCTTATGTGTTGGGGATGAGCTGCCTGTGAGGCACTCAGCAGAGTAGTCTGTTTTTAAAGAATACTGTTCTTTTCTAGATGAAATTATGATATATCCTGTGTCCTTCAGCAGGTAGTTGCTGGTTGTCTCTGCTATTTGTTGGGTTTTGCCTTTTAAGCTGACAGCCCTGTTCAGGTGAGGGTGCAGCCACATGTGAGGAAGTGGAACCTGCTCCAGGGTTGATTCTGACCTGTTAAAGACACAGGATTTTACTGTAACATTAATATATAAGGCTTTTATAAGTTTTTGTGTGTAGTTGTTAAAAAATAGATTAGTAATTTCCACTGCCTGTTTGGAAAAGTTACTCTCTTTTGCCTTTAAGTACTGCTATCAAAGATTCACGTCCTGTGAAGTTTATCTCTGCCTTTCTGTATAGTTGATCAATGCAAAAGTAGAGTTCTTAATAGGAATTTTCTGTCTTTTTTTTTTTTTAGCATTTTAGAAAGAACAATCAGAGCAGCTGTGGAACAGCATCTTTTTGACCTGCAGAGCAGCTTAGATAACGATCTGAAACATAAACAGCAACAACGACTGGGCTGTAACAATGAAACAAAAAATCCCAGTGGAGTTGAGGAAGGATCTAACAACCAGTAAGATTTTGTTGTATCTGTAATGAATTCTGTAGGATTGTGTATCTTAACTCTTCCAAAAAAACCTACCCAAATCCCTCACCTCAACCCAAAAGTTACAACTTTGGCTCTTGACTTCAGTTTTTTCTATTTTAAAACAAATCGACTTCCATCAGTGCCAGTAATCAATAGCTCTTGAAGCAAATATTTTAAATTGATCTTGTAGCTAAAAATGCCATGAAGTGTGTCTGCTTTACTGCTGAATTCTGTGCAAGTAGCACAGGAATTTGACTTTACTCAAATGCTTTCATTATTATCTCACCAGCGTGACTTATGACAAAATTTTAACATGTTAAAGCTATTGTACATTCTCTTTCAGTTTCATAACCCTATCTTTCCATGTCAATATAGCTACTTTCCTGCTCTGGCTGCCAGTGTCAATGAAACAGCCAAAAATGGATAGAATGACCACTGTGGGTCTGTTTGCATAGAGTTCCAACCTTATTTGATCAGATTTTATTTTTCTTGTAAATCAGGCCAGATTCTGAGTGTAGTGATTGCCATGGCAGCATTTGGAAGCTGGTACATTCTGGTACTTTATTAAAAATAAGTAGTCATGATTAATACCCAGACTTCAACAATATGTTAAGATTTCAGTACCTAAGTTTCTTTGTGGCTCAGAGCTGGAATATGTGAACAGAGCCTGAAATACATTAAGTGTTCAGTGACTCAAATGCTTTTTTCTGAATTGTTCAATCTTTAGTGGGTTTAGAAGACAGGAATAAAGTTTGCAGTGGATCATAAAAGCAATAATCATTGCTGGTAATGATCAATTAAATCTGAATTTTAGTGCTAAGGATTCAAGGTCTTTGAAGTAATTTGTAAGTGGGTAATTGCCTCCCAGGCCTGTAGCAGCTGAATTCCTTCAGTCCCAGTGTAAGTGCTGTAAAGGTTGGCTGATCTCAGAGGGGGAGGCTCCAAGTGCCATCACTGCTGCTTTGAAACCAGTATCCTCCTCTGGCACAGGGACTGTTCCAAATGCTTCTGATCATCATTCCACTGTGGATTAACTCTAAGAGAGGATACATGATATCGTTCTTCAAGGCAGTGTCTGAGTTCTTTAAAGCAGCAGACTGTGCACAAGGCAAATATACAGTTAAATTAAGAACTGAAAAAAACAATGATCCAGTGCCAATTTCTTAGTACTAATTTAATGGCTGGAATTAAGAAAAAAAGAGTTAAAATGTTAGATTTCAACCCATCCTGTCTATTATCTCTATATCTGATAGACAAGGAGCTTTTTTAATGTGGTTTGAAATTCTTTTTGAGTGAGGAAAGGAAGGCAAAGAAGTCAAAGGCTTGTGGTGAATGACAGAGTCATGTGGTAACGAGATGATGGTACATAAAAAATATATGTGAATACAAATATGGTGTCAATTAGTTTTAACCTGGCTGTAATGTTGCCTGTCTTAAGTTGAAGTCTCAGCAGATTAAATGTTAGAAATAATGGGATTTCTCACTGGAGGGGAACACAGTGACAGTAGCTGTAAACTAACTGGCTTCAGTACTGAGAGGAGTGTAGCCACAGCAATGTCATTGAGTCACTGTAATTTCAGGATGTCATTGCTTCTGACTGTTGTGTTTTAATTCCTTAGGTTGGTATGGTAAGTGTGGGGTGTATACCTGGCCCTTCAGACAAGAACCAAATAAATACATTTTAATATGTCCATCATTTATGGATGTACAGAAAATCACATAAATAATTAATTTTTGCCGACATGTCAGAATAATTCTGTTCAAAAAAAATGAAACAAAAAATATTCTGATGTTTGCTAATTTTTACGGTGGGGGAAGAAATGTTTCTCTTTTTTTCCTTTTAAAGGTGTAATAACACCTTTCTAAAGGCCTTCTGTTTGTATCTTTAGGAATGATGTTATTGAAGATAATGACACTGGTAGCAGTGAAAACACGGGAGACTGCTCTGAAGTATTGGTTTGCACTGATTTAGACAGTGAAGCTATAAAACATGATACTGTAACTGAGGAAGAAGAAAGCATTCAGGTGAGAGCAAGAGTGTCCTGTATATCAAATCATAAGTTGCTGCAACTTTAGTGCTGTAGAGATCCAAGTTCTCCTAAGAGCTCTGACGTAGCATTACGTGGTGCTCTTGCTCTGTGCAGTCAGTTGTCTTCCTTGCTGTGCCACGTGCACTGAGGAATTTTTGTGTATTTTGGTGTGACTTGTTTGGACCCTGACTGATATTTTTCTGTTCTTCTTTCACAGATACCAGCCCTTCCTTCTGCTGAGGTGAGTTGGTGTATGAGGCAGCACAGCACTGGTTAGAGCAGCATCTGTTTTAGTAAAGGCTTCCTGAGGAGCAGAAGCTGTAGAGCTGAGATCGCAGCATAGCCCACAGTCACCTTGAATGGATCAGGAAAGGGTAGCAGTCACCTTGAGACTTTGCAGCCTCTTGGCTGTGCTTGTACTAGGAAGGTGTGGTTTTGTCATTAGCTAATCACAACCTTTCCTCTCTGTTTCCCGTTTCTCCTGTGCTAGGCAGAAATATCCTGTTCTTTTCAGTACATTTTTATCTCTTTCCTAGTTGATGCAATCAAGGAATTCTTTAAAATACGTGCTGGCAAAAATTAAATCAAGGATAACAGTAAAGTACAAGAGAAGAGAGCATTCTTCCACTCTGTATCAAGCAGCACATATGCAGCTGTCAGATAAGCCCTTCTAATGAAAGAAAAATCAAATCTATAGTTCCTTATTTATTTGCTAACAATTGTGTTGTTACAAAGCTAAATGGTGAAATCTGTGGGTGGAGAAGTTTATTACACATGTGTAGAGAAGTTTCTGCAATGGTTTTCAGCCTCCTGTCTGTGAGCCCATAAATCTTCCTGAGGGTTTCCTGAAAGATAACCAGATAAGCAAACCTATTGTTAGTAGACTTAAATTAACTAGAAGAATTTAATGGATCTTTGAACTTGAAAAGATGGGAATGGATGCCTTAACATAGTGAAACCAAGTCTTCTGGAATCTGTAATTTTATTGAAACAAAACATTTGTGTAGTGCTTTTCACTATTGTGATGTGTTCTGCTCTTGGGCTTCTGGTTGCTTGTGAGGATCCCAAATGACTCTTGAATCACCTAGCAAGCCAAATTTTCCAGTTGTTCCAAATTATCTAGTTGTTCCAAATAGCTTATTGTTTTGGAATCCCATTCTGTAAGTTAAATTTCACAGAATGTATTAATTGTCCTGGTTATTTCCTCATGCTTTAGTGCCAAAACTTGTTCTAAAAAAAATAATTAGATTGTTATCCTATAGCACAAAATGCATAAAACATGGTGTTGGATATAAAGGGGAACATGATGCTTGGGAGTGCATGATAGAAATACTTTTTTTGTCATACCTGGCATCATTCTTGGCCTTTTTTTTTGCTTTTTGATAGACTTCTGTCCATTGCCATCAGTGATAAGGTGACATTTTGGCATGAAGTTTTGTTTTTTTCCATGTTAGTTTTTACAATCCTCTTAATACACTGTTTCAAATGTTATTGGAGAATTGTACCTTTTGGGGAGAAGTTAATGGGAAATGTGGTGATTCTCTTGTATGGAAGGAGTTTGAAGGGAGCAGGTAGGGTTGTAGGAAAAGAAATCTGCACGTGACTTCTTCTTTGGGCCCAAAATGGAAATGGAAGCAGCTGTTTCCACAACTCCAGTGTGACTATGCAGGACTTACCAGCTCGTCTCCAGGGTGGAAATTAGCTGCTGGAGTACGACAAATGCACTGTAATTAAAAATTGGTTTCCCAGATTGGAATTTGACTTGAAGACTGAAACAATGTCAGCAGAAGAATGGTGTTTTTTCTGGTAAGGGTGTCAGTTGCTGTCAGCAGTGTTAAAACTGGCACCTGTTGGTGTGCTTGAACTCTCCTGGTAACTTGACGTTATATTCAGACACTGTAAAGATCCTTTTGTAAGAAATCTTGAAGTCTAAAACTAAGTGACATATTTTATATCTCAACTTTCTTGTATTCCCCCAAGTAAGACACTTTTCTGAAGAAATTAAGTACTGGACTTTGGCATAAATACTTTTAGTGAACAAAGTGGGGACATGGATTCATCTGAATTTGTTTGGTGAGATGGTGTCATACAACTGACAGCACTTCTTCATTCCCATCCAATTCTGTTGCTGTTTTATTTATGGTAACAGGGATTAGTAGCTCCTTTAAAAAGTTTGTCAGACTTGTTTCATTTCATATATGCTGGGCACAACTGTTTTTGAGATTAGGATATACAAACTGCCATGATTTTAGTCACCCCAAACTTCATGTCATGAGTGGCAATTTTAGGTACAACTTTTATTGAAGAAATAATAAAAAATGGTTTATCTGAAGATGGAAAGTCATTGTCCGACTACTGTGATTAACACACCTGCTCACTGGCCTTACTTGAGGTATAAAAATGTCACATGGTTAAAAAGCATGATTTCCATCCCCACACACAGGAAGCTTTTAGTTTTTGAGGACGTTTTGTGGTCAGAGATGATTATGGAAATGTTTTCTATTGAGAGAGCCATTCCCAAATCTTTCTAAACTTACTTTTTCCCAGCAGACTGCAGACATATTATTGAAACCATGTGATGAAGATGAAGATGTTGATGGAGAAAATAATAGTGAAAGGTTTGTGTTTCCTTTTAGTCATACAAACCTATATGTTTAACCTACGGCTTTTTTTTCGTGAACAACTCTGTGTTCTGGACAAGAGAAACAGAAGAATTAAAGTTTATTTTCTTTAAAATATTTTGGCACATTTTATTTCTCTTAATGATTGAAGAATTAATGTTAGCAACAGTAACTAGCCAGAAAGCTTTGTTAATTTGCAGCTTTACTTCAGCACTGATTGAAATTTCAGTTTTATTCAGTTGAGTTTTAAAATACTAATCTAAATTTGAGGAATAAGGTCTGAACTGTTTTTATTTCCAGCTGTGTTCAAGTCTAGTTGTTGTTTACATGCTACAACTTGAAATTCAATGTGAAGATCAGAGAGTGGAAAAAAGTAATATAACTTTTATCCCCCAGAGTTTTAATTATTGCTTTAAGTAAATACATGCCTTATCTGCTAAAACTGCATGGGGTTTGTAAAAAAAATAAGGGGAGTGTATAGTGTTTACTGTCCATTTAAATGATAATTTCCATTTAAAATGATAATGAGGTCTCGTGTCTTCTTTTTAGGGAAAATAGTATATTGCTTGATGGCGATGATATAGTATCTTCAGAGGTGTTTCTGGTAAGAAAGATTTCATTTATTTACTGAAACACAGCATCTTATAAGAAATACAAATGTGAAGAAACACAGTAAATTTCGCTTTTAACGTCTTGTGGTGGTTGGTGCTGCAAAGCTTGCAAGACCCCTGTTAGAGAGCTCATCATGTCACTTCACAGAAACTTTGGAAAGCACACCAAGTTTATTCTTATGCATCTCATGTCAGAAATGTTTTGTAATGTAAGTAATTGTTGTTGGGGTGTGTGTCTCTATTTATAATTCCTCGAGTTTGGAAAGTTTTTTTTTCTTAAAATTTCTAAAAGTGCTGAAACTGATTAAGTACCTGCTTTCCAGCTGTTAAGTAATAACAAAACTGTTCTTTTCTTTAAATGTAGGATTCAAGTAGCAAGACTTGTGATCTTAATGCAAACACTGACTCAGAGGTGTTGGGGGATGGCAGCGTTAATGTTCCCGAGGAAGCTCCGGGTGTGCAAGTACCACATCTGGATCTGAAGAATGTATCTGATGGTGACAAATGGGAAGGTAATTTTCACTCTTTAGCTCACAGTATTGTTAGGGAGGAGTGATAAAACAATTTACAAAGTAGAAGCAGCAGACAACAACATGTTCCTGTACACGTGGTAAGATTAACAAAGTCATGGCATAGGTCTTATCTTGTTTCAGAACCATCTGCAACTTCATTAAGGAACTTAAAAGAAATCTAAGGAAAAACTAAAGAAAGAAAGCAAAGTAGTCCAAGTTTTGTTCTGCTGGCATGTTTGGTTTTGGTTTTTATTGTTTTTAAAATTCCCTGACCCCGAGTTTCTCATCCAAGTCTTTAAAAACACTTTGTCTAATTACGTAATTTAGTTAAAATTCTCACTGTGTCTTGTCATTGTTTTATTAAATGTAAACTATTGAATTAGCTGAATTTGACTTAAAATCACTAACCTGCCAAACACAGAAGTTCATAGTGCAATTTTTCTGAAAAATCTGTCAGTTGTTTTGGTTTCCATGTCATTGGACAACTTGAAGCAGCTCTAAATTTTCAAGTAAAATCTAAAGTTGCAGATGGATATTTTTCTGTGCCCCTTCTTCTTCCACAGTCGGCATTTTAGGAAAAGAAAAATACATGTAACAGTTTTTTCTCAGACAGGATTCCCTATATTTGTGACCTTATTCTTCACTGCCTTCTAGGCTTAGCAGTCCCCTGATCTTGTGACTTGACTGAATTTTATTGCTCAAATGTCTGGTAATAACTGTTAAGACTTTTGTGTTACTTAAAACAACCATAAGCCTTTTGTAACCACAGCAAAGCATTCTTGTCAATACCTTCTTTTAAAAATACTTCTCTTTTCATGTCTTCCTTATATTGTGTTTCCTCTGCCTGGTATTGATATTTGGAGTCATCCCACCTTAAAAAATGCACATGATCTAAGCTGCTAAAGCACTGTGAGCTGACAGTGCAGTGGCCACAGGCCACTCATTTCTGGTTTGGAAAACTTGGAATACAACTTGATAGATGTAGTGCAGGTAAACTGTGCAGGGACAAGGTTTTAACTTTCAGCAGGCTCTTCCAGTGACAGCTGTTCCTTGAGATGCCTTTTAGTGTCACAGTGAAACCTTAGCAAGACACTGGGAACAAGGAGTCACTGCACTTAGCTTGCAGTGTTGGAAATACTAAAATGAGGGAAGTAAAGCTGGGATGTGTGTTCTGGAACAGTGCAGCTTAGAGCTGTCACACATCAGCACACAGAGCTTTGTCCTGAAGCTCAAGTGGTGAGAACTGATTGTTAGTTTGTCACTGCTGTTGACTGTCTTGCAAATTAATTGCCTTCATGAGTCCACACTTCCCTTTTAACCCTTTTAATTATTTTGCAAATAATGAGGTTTGCAACTTGTGGTTGGCTTCATCTGAGAGCTAGTTTTGTACAGTATTTGCTGGTTGGTGCTCTTGAGCCCTAGCAAACTGCACATTCAGAGTATGTCATGGCAGAGAGAAGTCAAATTGCAGGCACCCAAAGACACTGAGTCCAGATTTTCATTCTTGTTGCCCATGTTAAGAAGAGTTTAAAGGTAAAAATCCTGCTTATGTTTCAGTGTTTTATTTAGTTTAATTGCTTACTTGCACATTACATTTTTTTGCATCCTCTTATTTATGTTAAGATGGCTTATAATGTATTCTCAGAAGGTTTGTGGCGTCCATTTTCATTATTTCCTTAAATCTGCTCATGAAATTGCTTTTGGTTTTACTTCCTCAAATAGCTTTCTGAACCTTGTTTTGAAAATAAAGCAGTGTATCTGTTTATAAATTTATATTACAACTTCTTGGTATTAAATCATGTTCTTTGCAAGAGGTCTTATTTCACTGTGAAGTATTTGAATGTTGACTATTCTTTAGGCCTGTTTAGGGTGATTGTTAGGAACTCAGCCTTCCAAGGCATTGCAAGTCCTTGTGGCATTCCACTGAAGTAGAGGGACTTTAAGAAATCTGTACTAGTCCAAATTCAGTTATAAATTTGGTTTATTAAAGCCAATCTAATAGAAAACTCAAAGGCCTGTATGCAACAGAATTCCTGAAAATCGACATCAAATGCTTGCTGGCCCAAGGTGAAAATGCAGAATGGTTGATATATATTTCTGAGTATTTTTTCTGCATTTGCCCTGCTTTTTGGAAATCACCACCATCTCTATTATTTACAAGCTCTAAGCAAAAATATTAGAGCTTGCCTTTTGTTCATGTGAGGATGCATGAGTCTCTTACTAAACTGCAATAAGTCTTCACTATTCCTCTACCAGTTCTTTGTGAACCTTTCCAGTAAAAAGTTCAAATTGGCTGAGAACTGAGCATCCTTACCTGCCATGGGAATTGCTTGGAAGCTGAGAGTGCTCAGGGCCTGGTCCAAAAAGATGGGATATTTTTCCCTGGTACTGTATCTTCCTGCTTTACATGTTATGTATAGTTTGTTCTGACTGTGCTGTGTGTTCACTTCAGTATTTTTGCCATTCTTTTTCATTTTATTAGCGCCATGCCCTATCACTTTCCCCCTCATTGATTTCAAAACAATGCATCTGCAGAGAGAAGGGGAGGGTAAGTATGGTTCGCCATACATTCAGTTATCTGCCTTTTGATAGTTGGTTTGCTTTCTAACTAACCCTTCACCTGCTGTCCCTTATATCTTGGGAATATTCTGATCTGCAGTTTTTTTGTTGATTCAAAAAGGTCCCCTTCTTGTATCTTGTACTGTGCAAACAGGCAAGATCACAGCTGAAAAACAACAAAAAAATTCCCAATTATACTTAGTAAATGTGCAGTGGAAAGCAGGTACAAGGGTTATTTTTTTTTAAAGATTACTTTGTGGGTTTTATTGTTGTTCTGCACACTTTGAACCCAGTTTTCAAATTTCTGATTTGAACTAGAAAAAAACTAGGCAACTCTGAATGGAAAAGGGGGGTGGGATTTTAAATTAAAGTAATTGAAAGGCTATATCAGGTTTTTTAGACAGCAAGAAAACCATGTCAAAGAATTATAAGGGATGTTAGCAAGGAGCTTTTCATAGGGATTTGAAAGAATTAATTGTTTTGGAATCTCCCTCCTAAAAAATCACCTTCCACAAATTAAGAAATCTCTTTTTCTCAGTGGTGTCAAGATAGATTTTATCATAAAATCCAAAATCACTCCTTGAAAAAGACTTAAGCAAATGGGCATTGTGCCTAAAGAGGTACTCTCAGACTTACCTTCTTCAAAACCAAGAGGGCAACCTTTCAAAGTACATGTGTACAGTATGAAAATTAATTTCCACAGCAAAATAACTGCAATGGACAATAAACATATTCTTATTTTTTTATTTTTGATACGTAAATAAAGCTCTTTTACACCGTTGAACTGCTCAGAAATGCATACTCCCAAGATACACTTTGAAAAAGGGATCCTAGTGTGCATACTTCATGTCAGTACCTTTTTCTTTCAGTTATATGACAGAATTTGTAGCTTTCTGATGTATTTCACTGTTTTTATTCACTTTGTGTATGACACCACATCCTCTAGAGCATACAAGACTAAGCATTGGGTTCACATTTTTGTTTTGACTCTTGTTTATAGTTCTGTTAACAGAAAAGTTGTGTCTTTTTTTATCTTTTAGATCCATTTCCTGCTTTCAAGTCTTGGCAGGAGGACAGTGAATCTGGAGAAGCTCAGCTTTCTCCACAGGCTGGGAGGATGACTAATCATCCCTTGGAAGAGGACTGTCATCCCATATTGTCACATCGGAGTTTGGATTTTGGGCAAAGCCAGCGTTTCTTACATGATCCAGAAACGTTAGACTCTTCATCCAAAGCACTTTCTTTTGTTAGGTGTGTATTATAATGCAGTCTGGTGGGCAGGAAGTGTTACTGCCAGGATGAAAATACAGCTGTTGGGGATGGCCATGGGTTTTCATGGTCTGAATGAGCTGAAGACCAAGGTCAGACATGGCACTGTGTGGCCATTGGGCTGCTCTGCCTGCCCAGGAACTGCTGGAGTGAGGGGAGAGGTTCAGCTGGGGTGGGATTGTGTCTCTCCAAGTAGCCACTGACAGATGCTAAGGGAAAGAGGATAAAAATAGGACAAGATTGCAGAGCTTTCCCTGGCATTTGGTCTGGGCTTCAGACAAATGGCACTTCCTGGGCTGAAAGTCCTATTTATACCCTTTGTTTACCAGGCTTTGCTAGACTCTGGTCTGTGATTTTATGTAAGCTTTGGGGTTTTTTTCTTGTATTTTTTTAACCTAGTTTGTTGAAGCAGAGTTGTCACTAAGGAAGCGGCAGGTTGTTTGTGTGAACTGGGCAGTGTGACTCTCCAAAATTGTAAATGACCTGTGACCTATTCTGTCTGCTACTGTTACTGGGAAAGGGAAGTTGAGAAGAATTTTCTTGCTTTTTAGGGAAGAGATAATCTCATAAAAATGAGCAAACCTGAAACAGGAGATTGGAACAAGTTTAGAGTTTCTAGTTGTCTGTATGGCAGATTTATTAATTCAAAAACATCCTTGTGCAAGTTTTCTCCAATAAGCCACAGAAGATATTTAACAAGTACTGTTAAAATGACCTGCAGAATAAGTGATGATGATAATAGCTGTTCACCTCATTCTGAAACTAATAAGGATCTGCTCTAGTAGATTATTAGATTAGTATTGCTAATGTCTTGAACTACATAGATGTCACTGGCTGTGTTGAGGGATGTCACAGGCACCTTGTATAATAAGTGTTCTGAAAAATTCTCAGGTCAGTCTTGGAGCAAAAATTTTTTGCAAGAGCAGCAAATATCAAGAAGCTGTGTGAAAGATGACATAAAACCAAAACCCTATACTTCAGAAGTCTGTTAGTAAAATTTAAGAAATTTATTAATAAGACTAACAAATTATGTCAGTACTTTTTGGCATGAGTATCTCTTCACTTGCCTGAGACAGTTGAGTGAAGCTGTTTAATTACCAAGGATTATTTACTGGTATTTTCTAGCCTGGGCTTTATTCTGTGCCCAGTACTTGAAGAACAGCTGAGCATATAACTTAGATAAATATAATAATAACTTAGGTAAATAGCCCAGGCACCAGAAAGTTGGCAATTAATGGTACATTGCACTTGAATTTCAAATACAGTTTTTCTGTTGTGGGTATTACTGATGTTAGGGATACAAAAATAACATCATATCCTGAAGGCAGGAGCTTAAAGCAGTTTGAGTAAATAGCTCTTAGAACTTGAAATTGATGGATTATTAACTGGGGAAAAAATGAAATTGTTCATCTCTTACTTAAATATACATGTTGATTGCACTCATTTAATTATCTAAATGACATTTTAAAAATGTTTTTAAACAGAACACGAAGAGCATCCTTTAGCTCAAAAGATGACAAAAGGGAAGACAAGACACCTTATCAGCTTGTCAAGAAATTACAGAAAAAAATAAAGCAATTTGAGGAACAGTTTGAAAAGGAGAAAAACAGTAAGGTAGGTTAGCACTTCCTGTCTTAACTCAGGATAAGGGCCTGCATGGAAGGGCTGAGTGACTCTTGTAGTTCATCACTGAGTAACTGTGTACACAATGAGAATTTTGTTACACACTGCTGCCTGCAAAAGGGAGCTGAGAAACAGCAATATTAGAAAATGTGCCAGAGTGGCAGAGCTGAAGGAGGACAGAGTGACAGTTCTGCTGTGAGGCTGAGGGCATTTCAGATCAGATGGGTGCAAAAGCAGAAGTGCATTACCACTCTCTGGTTCAGCTGCTGCAATTGTTTCAGTTTTATTTTCACAAGTGTTGTCCTTATGTTGGCACTGAGATCTGATCTGATCCTGAGTGGCATTCCTGTAACTGTTCACATTCACCATCACAGATTTTACCAAATCTTGAAAGAAATATTTATAAACAAGATTTAGCCTGTTTGTTTTAATATGTAGTTTATTTGTATTTTTTTCAGCCCTCCTATAGTGATATTGCAGCCAATCCAAAAGTTTTAAAATGGATGACTGAACTTACCAAATTGAGAAAGCAAATAAAAGGTAAGAGATTGCTACAGTTTTTCATTCTCTACCAACACAAATTGTCTCCGTGACTGAAATGGCCAAGTCATTCAGTAAAATTTCACAGCACACAAAAATGTTTAGTTTCTACATTCTGCATTATTCAAAAATCAAATTATTCTTAAGGCTTTAGTTCTTTAGGAGAGAAACTTTCCTATGTATATTGCTATGTTCCTATATTTGCAGTTAAACAAACTTCGAGTGTTATTTCTTTTAAACCTTTGGACTGAGCAATTTTTCCCATTTCAGATGCAAAGCAGAGGAGCTCAGAGGGAGAATTCATACCTCAAACACGTCCACGAAGTAACACTCTTCCAAAAAGCTTTGGTTCCTCTCTTGACCAAGAGGATGAAGAAAATGAAGATGAGATGAGGGTTGTGCAGAAAGAGAAGAAGCCCACCAAGGAGGCTACACTTGAACTCATTTTGAAAAGATTAAAGGAAAAACGAGTTGAGAGATGTTTACCAGAAGATATAAAGGTAAGCCACTTTATGACAGATTCTCTTTCTAAGAGAATAGAGGGAAATAGAGCACTGTCAAATACTTGAGATACCACTTTATCAACACAATGATGCCTCTGGCTAGCAGCTCTTTGCCAGGCCATCATATTTCAGACTCAGTGGGGAAATTGTCAACATGAACCACATTTTCCTTGCTCTATATTAAAATATTTGCAAGTATGTGCTGACAATATTGAATAGCTTTAAATGGAGGAAGGTGGGTTGTATGATGCTAACTAAGCTAAGTTTGGCCTAGACATCTGTATAGCGAGTAAAAGTGACTTGTGTTTGATTAAATGCTAATTATTCTTGATAGAAAATGACAAAGGACCATTTGGTAGAAGAGAAAACATCTCTCCAGAAGAGCCTCCTGTATTATGAAAGCCAGCATGGACGGCCGGTAATGCTTGGCTTTGTTTCAGACTGTGTCATTGTGTGCTTAGACAGCAGTAACTCTCAGCAACAGTGAGACCAGAATTTAATGCTGGTGTGGGGGGTTCTTCTTTTTCCTTCTCCAAAACACCAAGGTATCTATTGGTCTCCATGTTGCCATCTGAGGAACTTGCTGCATTGACTTCTAAAAAAAGAAAAAAGTATGTATTAATAGGCCCCCTTTTCAGAAATCAGCAGGTTATTGGAGTGTGCAAAGTGATGGGTGTCATTTGGTGCCTTATATGTCTGTGAGGCAAAGAGATGTCTTAAAAATAAACAAGATTATTGAATTTCCTGAGAAAAGACCGGAAATGTTGTTCTGGGTTTCACAGAAACAGAAATGAAAAGACAGTTTCCACCCCCCCTTCTCTACAGTTCCATCTTTTTCTTTTTTTCCCTTTCATTTCTGTAGAACCATCATCATTGCCAGGCACACATCTTTAACCCCAGTTCTTGGTCCCTTTTTTTGCCTCTTTTCCATGGATATTTAAAGACAGAGGGTTTGCCTGTGCTGAAGCTCCCCTAATTTTTAGGAAGTGTTAAAATCTTTTCCCTGAAAAAACACAAAGTGTTAAAGTGAGAGAGAATGAAAAAGCCCTCCCTTATTCCCTTTTATCTGCATAAACCCCCTTTCATGTGCACAATTTAAGGTAGTTTTATATTCCTAGTTGGAGTGTTGGTGGCCTGGCAGGAGAAGCACACGGCTTTGTGTTTGCTTGTCTGTGATTGAGTGACCGGTATAATTAATTCTGTGGTTTCTCTGCCTCTAGGTTACTAGAGAAGAAAGACATATTGTGAAGCCACTTTATGACAGATACAGACTTGTAAAACAAATGTTAACTAGAGCAAGCATTACTCCTATTCTTGTGAGTAAAACAAATGCTATTTCTCTTTATTTTCCCACTTTTGAACTGCGAGGCTGCCTTTAGAAGAGCGAGTTCTGTGAAACATCTTTCTCATGGAAGATATAAGATGTGTTGTCATTATGCTTGAGGCATTTGATTCACTGCTGAGAACAGAGCAGTTCCAAGCTGCCTGTGACCTTGGTGGCCCTTGGGAATTAAATGGTTCTCTGTGGAAGTGAGTGAGCTGTGCTAACTTGCTGTAGCTGAGATGTTCCCAAGTGCCTGTACTAGGTATGGATCCACAGGACATACTGTACTTTTAGTCCTCCCCAGAATAGTAACAGCAGTTGCAGTGCAGGTTGCTGTCAGCAGAGGCTTGAGTGACAGGATTGCCATCAGAACCATTTCATTCCTTCATGCTTCCCCAGAGAGGGACATGTTACCAGCACCTGCAGCATCTGTGCAACATCCCTGCTTTTTCATTGCATTTTCACTTCATTTCCTTCTGAATTTTCTATCCTCTCTCTGCGGTCTTCTAAGAGATGAGGAAGAAAAGTTTTCATGCTGTGCAAGGAAATTGATGTAACCTTGTTTATAGTACCTGTAAAACAGCTGGGGAATGACAGGCAGCTGGTTTTGTTCTGCATGAGCCATAATCCAATGCATACTGACCCAGACTTGCAAAATACCTGTTTGGATGTTGGCTGCTGACCCTTTTGGGAGGAAGGGACTGCACAGCTGATGTGAGATAATCTCTTTGCATACAGACAGTCCTTCCCAGACAGAGGAAGCTGGGCCTACTCAGCAGGAACTTAATCTGCTGTTTACATTGTCACTGACAGTTCTTAGCTCTCCCCTCTAAGCTGGAGTACATTGAGATAAAGGGATCAGGTCAAGATTCTGCCTTTCTTGCACATACTTTTTTTTTGGTGGCTCCCTTTAAAGAAAAACATGATTTGCATCACAGTCAAGTGCTGGGCTTTTATATCAGAATCCCTTTCTGAACTCCCTACACCCAGGTTGCTCCTAAGCACCAGTGTGTTTCTCTGTGACTGGTGAGTCACAGCTTTTTGGTAGTGCCCTTGACTGACTGAGCTCTATCCCATCTCTCCCCTCAGAAACCTGACTCTTCAGCTGAGATGGGTTTTACATTATGGGTAGCCTTATGACTGTGCCATAGTTATTCTGGGGTTTTTGGCTATGAAATAAAGGCATGGGTGATAGCCCACCAGAAGGATTTTAAATTCAGGAGAGAATCCAGTAACATGATTCCTACTGTGCTGTAGGCAACACCTGTAAAATCTTTTTCACAGGTCTTTGCTTTTGAAACCTCTAAGATATATGAGGAGCTCTCTCTTATTGCCAAGGATTGTTCATTGGTAGCTTCCAAGTAGTCTATATTCAGTGAAAGATACTTCAAGAATGGATTTTTAGGTTTATATGATAACTGATTCCATGAGATAGCTCTTCCTGTATCCTGGTACACTAATGACATGCACTGAAGCCTGTATGGAAATGTCCAGAGAAGCAGGAGACTATTTACCTTTCATGAACTAAAGTTTTTGACAGGTCATTGTCTGTGTGGCTTTTGTGTTTCACCTTTTTCCTGTCCAGAGACCATCTGTTGGAATTGCTTCTGCTGTCTGGGGATAAGGGATGAGCAGGACATTTGGGCAGGTGTGCAAGAGGCACCTGGACAGAACAGGGACACCTGCTTTAGGCTGCACTTCAAAGGACTTTGACTTTGAGGTGGCAACACATAGCTCTGATTTCACACTTCCAACTGTAGGGCTTCAGAGTGATCTGGAGAAAGAACCTGGCAGGATTATTCCCAGTGGATTCTCAGCTCTGTCCTCCATAAATGTGCTTTGGCTTGGTTGGGACAAGAATAAATACAAAATTCAGAGCTGTCATTGCACTTTATCAATCTTCTACAAAACATGAAGAGAGCAAATGCTTTTTATTTTAAGTCTGAAAAGGAATATTTTAAAATAAATTACAAGCTACAACATTTATTTCTGTGTCAAGGATACCTTGGGTATCTGAGCTTTTTGGGTTGTATGGTTATTTTATTTGTGCTCTGTAAGTATGTTTGCAGTCTTTTGTTCATCTCAAAGAGGAACTATTGGGTGACTGCAGTGTAATTCAGACTTCAAACATCCCTTGATGTCTTACAGTACATTTTGAAACAAATTTCCATTTTTTCAGGGATCACCATCAACCAAGAGGCGGGGGCAGATGTT
Source organism: Cettia cetti (assembly GCA_013401135.1). Taxonomy (NCBI): domain Eukaryota; kingdom Metazoa; phylum Chordata; class Aves; order Passeriformes; family Sylviidae; genus Cettia; species Cettia cetti. The sequence goes on from VZUI01022603.1 coordinate 47,010, forward strand.
ACAGCCCATTATTGAAGGTGAAACTGCCCATTTTTTTGAAGAAATTAAGGTAGGTACAGTGCATTTAAAAAAATCCTTCCCAGCACTTGTAATAGGGAACTGAAATACATCATATTTGTTTTGAATTTCTGTTTTCACTTTCAGGAAGAAGAGGAGGAAAGTGATGGTTTGTCTACAGACCTGAATGATATCTTAAAAACTGCAGCCCAAACACAGCCCGTTCTAAGCCCAGTTGAAAATGCTGAGTGTGATATTGAAGATGGTCAAGAGAAACTCACCCGGGACCTGAGGCTCTCCAGCACCCGAGCTGCTTCTATGTATGGACAATTAAGTGGATAATTTAATTATAGTAGTTGTAATTGTTGTAGTTAGTCATGATACTAAATCTATGATGTTGGGTGGAAGGGAGTGACATGTTCAGCACTTCTCAGGAAGTGTTTGGGTTGAATGAGTGTTCTTTCCTCTGACATGTCTGACTAAGATCTTTTTGTACTCAGTGAATTATTTAGTATCTTCTACACCTTCTTCAGCCTTACTTGAGCTGTGTAGACAGCAGAAAATTTTTACCCCTCTATTAACTGCTAGTTTGTTCTCAATATTTCACTTTCAAACTGACAGCATGTTCCTTATCAGCCAGACGAGTAAATTATTAGTGCAGCTAGCTCAGTTGTTTCTGAGGAATTTGAATTTTGTTGTATGGCCAACATATTTTTCTTTCACTTGAACTTTTTAGGCCTGAATTATTGGAGCAACTGTGGAAAGCCAGAGCTGAGAAAAAGAAGCTACGTAAGACATTACGAGAATTTGAAGAGGAGTTTTATCAGCAGAATGGAAGGTTTGTTTCACACAAAGCCAGGTGCTGGGCTGCTGCATTATTATGTAGCCAAGTATGTTTTCTAACTTTGAATGTTGTCAGCTGGAATCTGATCTGCTTTGGTCTGCTGTGAATAATCTCCTGTGTATTTTGAACAGTTCCATTTGAAAAAATAGCATTTAAAAATGCCTACTAAAAAGTATTTTTTTTTTTATTTTAAAAGCCCCATATTATCCCTGTTCTGTAACATAGGGCAGGAAAATTTGCCCCTTGTTCCAGCAGGTCAGTTCTAGGAGTGGATATTTGCTTTACCAATAAAAGTTTTTATAGTTTTTATTCTCCATATTGTTTAGTTCTTTTAGACTTCTTATTTAAATTTGTTTTGTCATGAATTGGTTTGCATTGCTGCCCATTGTATTTTCAAGATGTCTAATATCATGAACAAAACCAACAACTCCTAAGAGGTCACTTTCTTGACTGGCAAATGCTCTTACTTGGTTGTGCCTTCTCCTGAACTACAAACTCCTGGAATACTGGTCATACAAATTCCAGTAACGTGGCTTCATCATGCACTTTACTGAATTTGGGACAAAACTCATTTTGGCCTCAATGGCAAATAATGAGGTTAATCATATTAACAGATTACTTACTATAGTCCAGTAAGAATAATGCTCTGCTGCCAATTTGTGGGTCAATCTTACAATTTACAGTAAAAATAGAGATTGACTTAAATTTGGCTTTCTCTGTAGTGTGTACACAAGATCTGAAGTGAAACTCTTCAAATCTTGTTAGTAAATTTCCCAGGAGTGCTTAGGGCTATGATTATTACCCAATGCTGCAGCAGTTGTGCTGAATAAATGCTGCTGGGTTTTCAATTCCATTTTTTAGGTGATGGCAGTTTTAACTACAATAAACTAAAACATAATGTCAAGCCTGTTATTGGTGAACAAGTTGCCAATAATGTTTTCATCTGCACTAAAGTAACTTCCTGTAGCTGCTTCTGTGTTTGGCTTGCTGCAGGATGCAGGATTTAGTTGAAATTTTGATGATTTTCTTTTTACAGGAACGTACAGAAAGAAGATCGGGTCCCAATGCTGGATGAGTACAGGGAGTACAAGAAAATCAAAGCCAAACTGAGGCTGTTAGAAGTCCTTATCAGCAAACAAGATTCTTCAAAATCAATTTAAATTGTATTCCTCCAACCTGTTGAGTAACATGCTGTTTCCATATACTATCCCTGTACTTATTGGGTGCTTGTGTTCATGTGTCATGCACTGTTGAAAGAATCCAGTTTGTGCACTTTACTGTGGTGCCACTAGGACATGTTTGAAGGGTAAGTAGGTCCTGTCTAGAGAGCAAATAAGGTTTCTGAGTTTGAGACTGCTCTATCCAACTTTAGCAAACACAGTTTCCATCGAAGTTTTGTATTCCAGATGCATCCATCCTGTTCCGAAACAACCATAGCTTTTTTTTTTCTTTAGCATTCAAGAACTTTGAGACTTTTGTTATTATCAACCTTTTGCATTGTTGAAGAAATTATTAATATTGTAATGCTACACTGAACTACTCCTCTTGCCTAAAAAAAATCAGCAAATTAAGGGTACAGCTCTTAATTCCTGGGACACTTAGACTGTAATTCCTTTCAAAGGACTGCTGTGGAACAACTTTGATTTTTTGGTATTCTAAATTGCACCTATACACAGTAATAATTAACGTCTATGGATTTTGCTCACTAGCAGTCACGTTTCCTCCTTGATAAGGATGACAGTGGACAAACCAGAAAGTGACCTTTCCTTAGTGGCTTTTAAACCTTGGAAAACTGAAAAGTTCAATCACATGCTGCCTACAGGACTCATGTCATTGTTGTTCATTTAATCCCTTTTCAGTTGTTGTTTATCAGCCAGTGGTGACGTAGTGTTTGGGCTGAATTGGATACGGCATCTCCGCTTTCGGAAGATCTGAGGAGCGCAGTGAACGCTTTTGGTGGTTGGGAAATCTGACTTGTGTGGCTCCACAGAAAGGAGCTGGCTTAGGACAGTTAAAATCCCACTGTACCTGAAATGAGTATGGTGTCAAGGGCTAAAATCAGTGTAGTTAACACACAACACAGGGAGAAGCGTCGGTTTGGAGTGGAAAGATTACTGCTGTTTATCACGGTTTTGTTTTACAGTTGGAGAATAAAAATACATTATCTAATCCTTACGATGTAAGCAAAACAGTTTATGGGCCTTGCATGATTTAGCTTCAGAGTTGAATCTAAATAATGTTTTGAGTATCACATCTGCTGTGCTGAATGATGATTTAGGGACTAGCTTTGCTCTGCAGCAGCCATCCGCAGCTGTTTCTGATCTGGCAAAAACAAAATGTTAATTTCAGCTGGTGCTTTCTCAGTTTTTTTTTTTTCTTTTTTTTTTTTTTAATTTCAGTGTATCAGTTTGATTGTGGCCATGTTTTGCATGCACCTTCTCTCACTGCATGATTTTATGACTGGCTAATGTCAACATAGCAATGATTCACTCTGCTTTATGAAAGACCAAAAATTAACTTTGTCACGATGTAAGAAATGGCTCACACGTAACCTCAGAGACTTGCTGTTCCGTCATGAAGCGTATGAAATAGATTGCAAGTAGGATTCTTAGTGCTCAGATTTCATTTGTGTACTGTAGAATACTTCTTGGTTTGTTTTACTCTGCTTTGTAGGCATGTAATTTTGGAATTCAGAAAAAAAAAAGCACTAAAACTATTGAGCACTGGTTGTATGCCTTTTTTTCTTTTCTTTTCTTTTTTTTTTAACTGCAAAGTGATCTGGGACCTTAGAGAATTATGAGGTTAAACTAGTCTTGAGACCATTTACCAATTTTATTCAGTTCCATTGTGCAATGTACACTTCAGTTCCTTTTCTATCAGTCTGCAGACACGGGTGTATCCAAACATTGAAACTAATGTGTACTGTATAGTGTTGTACATGAATGTTTGTGTTTTATATACCACATGCAAAATGTCAATATGCACTATTTAAATGTTTTAAATAATATATTCCTCCTTTATAATGCTTAAATCTATATGATTCCAATATTTTTATAAGTGAGTGAGTGATCAGACTGGTTCCAATTCAGAATTAACAGCTGCTTTGTGTTTGTTATGCAGTGTTTGGCTGTTTATTCAGTATAGTAGATAAGCATGGCAACAGTTATGCTGAGTGTGTTTTGTGCCATCCTTGTTGAGCAATAAATAAATGGTAGAACTAGCATTTTGTGATATAACAGTTTTACTTTGATAAAAGCAAAACCTATATATCTATATGGATATATAGATATGGAATATATATAACTAAACCAGATATAATTGCATTGCTATGTCTGGTGCTCATTGTATAGACTTTTATAATAAAAGTACCTTAACCTTTCTTGTCTTGTATCTTTGTTTCCCATCATGCTTTCTCCTCCAGTGCCATCTCTTAAACAGAAGTGCTGCTCCTGTTTGTAGCTGCAGTTTTGTGAGGTGGGTCCCAGTTCCAGATGCACCCCGGCTGGCTCTGGGGAAGCTGCATCCCCTGGAGCTGCGTTGTGCCCGTGCAGGCTGTGCAGGAGAGGGGCCCAGCAGCTCCTGGAGGGCAGCCTGGACCCTGCTGCTGCCTGGGCTTCACTTCCTGCTGGGAGGGAGGCAGGAGCTCCCTGGGAGTCTGGCTCCTCCTGCCCCAGCAGCAGCAGCCTGGGGGCAGATGGGGCAGGGGCCACCTCTGGGCCAATCCATTCTCTGCCAGTGGATGCCCCCTCAGTGAGCACTCGGCTGTGTCTGTGTCCAGGAGGAACCCTGGTCCTGGAATCAGTACTGCAGCAGTTACTGCTGTGTGTGCCCAGGAAACACTGCTCTTACACACCACTGTACACACCAGAGGATGCTTTTTCTCTGAACCAAACAGCCTTTATCTCTTTGTATGTTGTGAGTTCATAGAAGGTGATCAAGGTCTTTAAAGCTGATGCGTTGTATTTTCTGAAAATTCACCTCTCTTCAGCCTAAGGTGTGGCAGGGGCTGAAGAACTCCTGAAGGTGAAGACTCCTTGGACTCCTTGTGGATGTGTGGCACTGAAGGTAAATGGGAACGAGGAACCAGGAAATTGAGGAAGCAAGCGAGGGAGAGAAGGTGGAAGGCAGCCTTGGGCATGTCCTTTGGCTTGGGACAGAATAATCTTCCCTCTGATCAGGCCTTTCTCTGAAAACAGGAAAGAAATTCTTAGGACATTGGCCTGAAGAATGAACAAGGTTCCTGCAGATTTGTTCCACAATCCTGTATTTTTTCCTTAATTACATTATCTATTCAATGAAGTGTGCTGTGATCAGGGTGCTAATAAGAAAACAAAATTCCTCAAAGACTGGTTTAATGGGAACTGCTAACTGCTGCAAATCGGTGTGCATTGAACTAAGATTTTAAGGAAAATAACTGTTGGACACTATTAGTCAAAATGGAGGAGAAGCATGTTTTTGAGGGTGCAAAGAACTCAGTTACATTAGGAAAATCTATTACTGGAGACCCACTTCTGATACAGGGCACGTCTGGGGTTTTCCAAGCTTTCCCTCTTTAAAGAGATTTATTTGCCTGAGCTGCTGTGTCAGTGCAGGGCACAGAGCTTTGCAGGGAAAAGCCATGCAGGGTGTGCAGAGGGTGTCCTGTATCCTAGGGGTTTGGGGGAGGTTGAGGAGTGCTTGAAAGCTCTTTTGGGAAGTTCTGAAAGAGGAAATGTGTCCGAATGTTTTGAGGCTCTGTATGAGAGGGCTGCCAGGAGGAGGAAAGGTTGGAGATGCCAAAGCTGCCACACACCTGCTTTCCTGCTGTCAGACTATTGAGTAATCAGGATAAACACATCATGGGTGACCTATGTGTTCAGGGACAAGTGTCCTGGGCTACTGCCTGGCAACAAGATCCCTTTGGAGGGGAGGGAAGAGGGGGTTAGTTTTTAAAACTGGTCCCTTTAGAAGAGAACGGATGGCTTGGCTCAGCCAGGAGACCAAAGTACAAAATCAGTGACCGCTGGCAGGGGCACTGTGTACCCTGTGTTCTGACTGTGCTGTTGGGCTGGAAAGCCCCTCCTGGGACCCTTTGAATGCCTCTGCTCCCTCCGTGACCCTGCTCCTCCGCCCCGGCATTAGACACGGAGAGCGGAGCCCACGTAGCAGCGTGATAACGCAGGACATCGGCTTTAAAATACTTGTAGGATTTGTCTAAGATTCAGGGGCTTTGGGGGCTGGGGCTGTGTGTCACGCAGGAGCCGAGATGTGCAGCAGGACGTGCCTGGGACAGGGACAAGGGGAGTGCAGCGGGTGCTGGCCGCGGCCTTTCCCGTGGCGTTGTCCAGACACTTGCTTTCCTGCTCCTGCAGCTGAGTCCCGGCGATTATCAGACAGCAGGGACTCCCTGCGAGTGCACAGCCTCTGGCCCGCACGTAGTTTATCTCTAGGGCTAGGGGAATAAAGGGACTGAGGAATAGAAAGGATGTTCCCGAATTCCAGCTGGTGCAAGGAGGGAGCGACGCGCCCTCTGGCGCCGACCGCGCTGAGCTCCAGCGCCGAGGAAAAGAGATTAGCGGCTTTTCCTGAAAGATGAAATTTATTCTTTTTTTCTCTGAAGGTAACAGATAGCTGCGGTAGGAATTGCTGAGAGATAAACATTAACCTCGGCAGCTGATGCATGAACGGAGCGAGGGTCGGGGGAAGCGAGGGCGGACGGGAGGGAGCCGGTCCGGGATGCTGCCCGGGCTCGGATCTGCTCCCCCGGCCACAGAGCTGAGCCTCAGAGCAGCCCGAAACGAGGCAGAGGAGTTGGGGTCATTCAGGCGTTCGTAGAGGTGTCTGGCCAGAGCTCCAGCAGGGCTGGGCAGTTCTTCTCAGAACAGCACCTGAAAGGTTCAGAGGAAAGCCCCAGGAGCAGAGGCTGTTTATACATTTACTGACAGTCCTGCTCCGCTTGTCCAGAAAAAGAAGGGAAAAAAAGAGAGTAGTTAGTTTTAATTAAACTCTGTGAACAGTCTGTTACCAGCTGAGCTCAGATATTTTGCCGTGCCCTCTTTCCTGATGCTCTACTAAATCCTTCCCTCCCTGAGGGCAGCTGTTGTCAGCCAATATAAAAGCACTTGAAGTATCTTAAAATCACGGACTTTGTGCAGTTCTTCTGCCTCCCGGTTGTCTCTCAGTGAGGTTTCAGCAAGGCCTGCAGCTGCCTGGGGATGGGAACAACATCTGCAAGAACAGACTCCCACACCCTGCTGGAATGCTGCGCTGGAGATGTCGCTCTGAGCTGTGACTGTGTCTCTGTCCTTAGGGGTTGGACACCCTTGATGAAGTTCCTTCCATTCCTGCAGCTTTGATAACTCCAAATTCAACACCAGAGTGATTAAAAAAAAAAAAGTTCTCAATCAAAGTCAGCATAGCTGACTGGGGCACCAGTACCACAATCCCTCTGCAGGAAAAGATACATGCATCTTTTTGGGGAAAAATGTTCCACATCTGGCTGAAAGTAGACTTTCCTTCTGGCTCTTCCAAAAACACAGGATATAGAAATACACATTTCTTTTCAGAGTGGAGGGAGATGGCAGGGATTGTTGTGCAGTAATGTTTACAGCCAGCCCTGGGGGCTTTTCCCTTTCTTCTTGTAGAAGTGATTTTGAAATAAAAATATGTTGTACAGAGACAGAATTACCCCAGCTATGGAATTGGAACAAAGACTGCTGGAAACCTTTTAGCAAAGCAAAGAGAAGTTGCAGTAATGTTTCTTCTTGCTGTAGATGCTGCCTGTGACCCAACAGATTGCTGTGAAACTTGTTTGTTTTCCATACATCTGCTTCTGGTTAATGTTTGGGCAAATGTCCAACTCACAACTTCATACAATTGCTAAAACTCGTTGATCTCACCCTGCTGCCAATTCTGCTGTTGCAGTGTATGACATGGCCTGAACAAGCTTTCCTTTGACTTTATGGACATAATTGGTGATTTTTCTTTATTTATAGGTTCAGCTTTTGCTATTCCTATGATGAAAAAATAGTATCCTGTGGAGAAATAGCTTTTGTAAGTCACAGTGGGGGCAACAGTGGCTCCTTTTGTATTCTTCAACTTCCAAAATGCAACCAGCAGTTTCTAAGATTATAGGAAAGAATAAAGCCTACCTTTTCCTTAGCACAGTCTCCATTAGATTGCCCTAGGGCACCTGGTTGGGAACAAAGGTAGTTCCTAATTTTGGAGAAGTTTGCACTCTCTGGCCAGAGGTCAGCAGATGTATTTGCAAATAAAAATGTAATTAAATTTGGTGTCCAATCATGAAGGCAGTCCTGGATCAAGGTCACAACATTTTACCTCCTTCTGCAGTTAAGAGGTAGCTACTTTTTTTTATAGCTATTGGCTACAAAACTGTGACTGCCTTCCTCTCTCACAGCCAGGCTGTCTGTACAGGTCATACCTGGCTAACATGGGGTCCAGGAAAAGGCTGAGTTTAGGGAGGCTTTTTGCCTGTGGTGATTTCCCAGCTGCTTCAATGGAGACAGCTACCCACGTGCAAAATTTATTTTAGATGAGCTTGGAATTTGGGTGACCCATGTTCATGAGGAGGAGGTAATTTTAAACTTCTCTGGAATCATAAACAGAATTTCACTTTGAGCTTCACCTTTGCAACTCATCCTTGAGAAGGTAGAAGTGAACATTCATGCTGTGCTTAGGAACACTGTGATTCCTGAGTACAGAGAAAGGGAATACCAGCCAATATTTTATCCAGGGAAGGAAGATGCTGACAGCATGTTTACATCATGTCGTTGTAAAGAATTCACCAGGATGCAAGGGAATAGCAGTCTGGATAGACATGGGCATCAGCCAGCAGCTCTTCCTTTAGCAGGGACCCCCCTGCAGCGCAGCAGGTGTTGGAGGCAAGGGCAAGGATGGATCCTGAATGAAAGCAGAAGCCAGGGAGACTCCAGTCCAGCTCCCTGCCCTCTCTTCAGGCTCTCATTTTGCACAGGGAACACTGGATCCTCTTCAAAGGGCCCTTGGTTACATATGAAGAACCTGAGCTTTTTGGACATTTTGCCATAAGCTGTATGTGTGTATATGAGACTTTTGTGTTTGTGCTGTGGCAGTTCTGGGCCTGTGCTGTGCCACACACATTCCAGTTCTGCTGTGCCAGCTCTGCTGTGCTCCAGCACTTCCCTGCTCTGTGAGGATTCAGGCTAAAACAAACAGGGTGGAAACGAGCAGGGAGGACACAGAGCAAGGCCAGAAAGGGGTTTGTGTGCTGACCCTGGTCTGTGCATCCTCTCCAGGCTAGGACAGATTAGACTGAGTCTAACCAGGTGCAGACTGGGGCTCCTCTGCCTCGTTTGCTCTTTAGCCAGTGCTGGCCTGGGCTGGCAAACACAGAAGTGAAAGTCAAAGGGTAACTCACCCCCACAGCAGCAAATGCAGCCAGTTCTAGGCACTTCTGAAGTATTTCTTTCTCAGTTTTACTGTCCTTGTAGCTCCCTAGATGACAGGTGCCATGACAAAGAGGCAACAAGAGACTTGGCAAGGACACAGGAATTAATCACGACGCCTGACTGATCTGATGGACTTCACACTGGAGATGTGGGGGGAGCTGAGAGCAGCCTCAGTGCCAGGGAAAAATTGGGGGCTGGTGATAAATAAACCCCTTTGAAGCATCTCAGGCCTTAATTGTCTAATATAGCTAATTACAAGGACTAATAATACAGTATTTGGCCTTGAAAAAGGCTAAGAAATCTTTTCCAATAGCCAGCAGCAACCAGTGTACAGACCAGACACCAACTATTTCCAAAAAATGGGAAAGACAAATCTGGGTCTGCTCCCTGATCTAACTGGATTTCTGCATTTTTAATTAACTGCTGTCTTGCCAGCTGCTACCTGAGGAAAAGTGGCAGCACATGCCTGAGGTGCCCAGCCTTTCCTTGTGTCTTTTTGGAAGCATCATGCCCCAGTAAATTGGATTTCACACAAGGTAAAGGTATCCACCTGATTATCCAGAAGAGGTTCACATTAGCATTACATCTTGAGACATCCATATACATTTATGTTTATGGAATACAAACACTAGCATGATTCATGCAGCTCTGGTTCCTCTAGAGAGCCAGCTATTCTGCCTGAGAAACATCAACCTCTCCACACTCTCCTGCTTTGATTTAGGTGAAGATATATCCTCCACTGCTCCACTTTACCAGCCCATAGATTCCAGTTCCATGGGGATAATGAGGGGGCTGAGGTGTATTTCCAGCTCTCAGAAATGGGAAAAAAAACCAGCTCAGCTTATGGAACCCAAACTGACGTAAGCCTGAACTTATATTTTGTAATCCTTGTTAGTTCTTGTGTTCTTCTGACCACTTAAGACAGACCTTGAAATAACACTTCTCTTTACATGAAGTACTCACGAGATATACAGCCTTAGCATATTCCCAGTGCCTTTATTTAGTTGCTCAGTACCTTCACAAAACAGCAATTGCTTATTAATCTGGATTTCACTCAGCATGGGCCAGGCAGTTTATTACTTTAAAACCTAATTTACCTTAAATGAAATAACCCTGGTTTATATAGTTCATTGTTACTTAGGAATGTGCACACGGTCTCTCATTGTGCTAAATGAGGTGTGTGAAGCAGAGTGCTTCCAGAGTATTTTTGCCTGATTCCAATTTATAAATATGTGATTTAAATTCAGGCTTCCTATAATTGATTTCTCCAGAGATGATAGAGGAGATGGGAACACTAACATGTGCTTCTGCTCAGCTGGGCTCACTCTTTCCAGTTCTTCCTGCCTCTCTGCTATGGATTTCCCATGCCAAATACCCATCTCTAATGTTGGCACAAAAACAGATCCATGGTTTATCTCAATGTAAACAAGAGAAAAGCTCAGCTAATTGCACTCATGGCTGTTACTGACTGCAGAATCGTGGCACTTTCAGAAACATTTCTGTGCTCAGGGACGACTACTTGCTCAGATTGATTCCTTAGACTGAAGTCAGACCTGTCTTCAGCTCAATAATGATATTTGCTGTAAGCATGCAAAAAAAGTGTGGAATTACAGGTAGATGGATCCAGTGGTGTTGCCTCCTTTCAGCTGGTGGACCTGGGCTACTCCCAACAGCAAATTCTTTTAGTAAATATGACTGTTGTTGTTTGGAAGGTTAATGTTGTGTTGTGATAGTATTTGTCCCAACAGAGTCCATCCAACAGGGATCCCTTTGTAAACTGTGAAAATATTTTTTATTGAAGACTTTTTCCAGACTAAGCCTTGTATTGAGTATATGATGCATCAATTAGCTGGCCTATTGTTTTCCTAGGCTGATTATTCAGAAGTATCAGTATTGTTTGTACCCAGAATTTTTCCAAAGGCATTGGAAGGAGTTGGTTGCCTTTCCTTCAGTGGAAGCACAACAATTAGCACATGGTTTTCAGGGGAACCACGAGGTGAGGTTGCTCTGAACTAACACTGGGAGCTGCCTCACTTGTTTCTCTACATATTTACCAGGAAAGGCTTGCCCTCCAGAGAACAGCTCCCAGACCTGCTCCTGTCATCCTCAGAAGAGGAAGGCTCCAGGCAGAGGGGAGGACACAGCTTTGCTCAGGGAGCCACGTCTGTGCTCAGACACTGAACATCACCAGGGAGAGGGGGCAAGGAGGGGACACTCACAGGCTGAATTTAGAGGGTGACAACAGCTTCTAACCCTGCTCTGCCAGTTCCAGTTGTCACTAAGTCACGCTGCTGGGAATTGAGAGCCATTTCCACCGCAGGGATGTTTTTGGGTGGATGATGTGTGGGGTAAGGAGTGAGTACTGAATGAGGTACAGCTGACAGGGATTGCTGCTACAGAGTGGGAGTCCCCTCAGTTCCTCCATGACTTGTGTGTAAGGACATCTGCCAGAAATGATGCAGACTTTCCAACCTTCCAGTGGAGCCTGTGGGCAAACTGGGTACTGGTTTCATCTGATCAGTTCCATCTCCAAATGTGCACAGGGGAGTTATCTCAGTGTATTTCATCACTAGGGCAGCCCAGAGGAGATGTGTGGTGGTAGAGCTGCAGGATTTTTGGGGAAATTTAATAGTCAGTGTAATGCAGTTCTGATTTGGGGGGTTATTTAATGGTACAGCAGTGCAGGGTGAAACTGAGGCCTCCTTTTTTCTGTTCTGGAAGATGCTTGAGAGGTTTGCTGACTGCACCTTGATGAAGAGCTCAGGCTAGATCAAGCCCCACAAATTTTCTTGTAAGTACAGGTGAAAGATCTCCAATTTTGGTTTGCTGGAGTTCAGCAAAATCATATTCCATGGCAAGGAGAACAAGGAGAACAGCAGCACACAAACCACTTGTGTGACTGAAATCAACAGCTTGTTGAGAGCCAACAGCAAGGTAAGTTGCAACCACTCCTTGATTAAAGGAGGGAAAACATGATAGCCCTAATGATTCATATTATAGAGGGCAGCTTTTGGGTCAAGTGTGCAAGGAGAATAAATATTGATGTTGCCTCACTGGCATGGTGTAGTGTTAATAGGGTGTCGGCATTTAGTTTATGCTAAATATTTTATATATGTCAGATGACAAATGACAGTGGGAACAGACAGGAGAGGGGACAAGTGGAAAGCTTAGGAGGATAAGAATCCATCTTTCCCAGGCTGCAGCTGATGCCAGACATTCAAAAGCTGCTTTTAACAGATCAAGCAAGGAAGAGTCACAGCTGATGTCGGTTATTTAAAATTTTATTTGCCTATAATTTATTCTCATAAAAACACTCTAATCTATTTGGTTTAGTATTCAGACAGTACAGACTTCTGATATTATCACAAGGGATATTAGAGAAGCAGTACACACCAAGCTACCTTAGCATGTAACCAAGCACAGGTGGAACTAAGCCCACCCACACTTGTAAAAACTAATTAACCTGCTCTCTTAAGCTTTCTAGTTAAAATGCAATACTCAGTTAATGGTTACAGCCACCAAACCATATAAATAAAATCTAACATGGTAAAACAGGAACAGCTGAATGTGCAGGAGTCAAAGTAAAAATATGTAAGTAGGTATTTTGCTAATTAGAGCGATCACCAGTTAACTGCATCTATGTTGTAACCATCTCTTACAGGTGTGAGGTTTTCCTCTTCATTTCCAGTTAAAGTTCATCACTTTCATACAGTCCAGACTGCTCAGCCAAACGCTGAAACTCCCCTTCTGGTGAGAAAGCTTGTTTCACATCCAGTCCTCTTCCATTAAGTGCCAAATATTTGCTAAAAGTTGGTCGGACCCGTAACTGCTTTGGGGCTGGAAGTGGCTTGTTTGCATGTGCTGGAAGAGAGGGGAAAAAAGCCTCTTTCAGTGCCTTCCCAGAGTGTAGACACACCCAAGGTAGAGCAACCCCATTGCTTTTTATCTGCAATATAAAGCAGCAAGCCCTTGGGAAGAATTTAGCAGACAAACCCATATCTCAGACACCAGAGATTTATAGTCACCCTCTCGTTTGGTGTCAGGGAAACTGTAGTATTTAAAAGTGCAAAAGGACACTCCACCATGTCCTGTACTAAACAAAAGAGATTTTCCCAGGATAGTTACTTTTTTGACTAGGAAATAAATCCTCCCAGCAGTCTGAACTTCATGAGATCAATCTTGAGGGCCAGTTCTGAATACAAGATGCACTTTCTGTGGCACTGGGACCTGGAACTTACTTGCAACCTCTAGCCTGGCATGGCACGTGGCCACCCCTGCCCCATTGACAGCAGACACGGTGTACCAGCCAGCATCCTTCTTGTTTGCATTATGGATCAGGAGGCAAATCCTTCCAGTATTGTCATGGAGCAAGCTGAAAAATGAAGGTGTTAATGCCTAAGTGCTTTGAGGGGGAAAGAGAGAAAGCAGAGTCAGTTTGCATGCTGAGGAGCTGAGCAAGCCCCAGAACAATTCTTGCAGGGCACTGCACACTGTGCAGGCATGAACACTGCATTTGTGTTAGAGCCACCAGTGATCCACATCCTGGCACCATGCAGGTGGCATCAGTGTGTATCCCCACACTGCACATTTCGTTCCTAAGGCTGTGCTTCTCCATGGGCCCTCTACTGCTGACCCAGAGGAGCACCTGGGCACAGCTCTCCCCCTCTGTGCCCTCAAAGCAAAGCTCTCAGCACCGTGCCTGGCCAGCACACGGGGCTGTGCCCCCTGTGGCACACAGATCCAGCTTTCCAGCCTTCTGCTTCTAGAGACCAGCCCATTTACGTTTGGTTCAGCAAATACTGCTTGTTGTTTTCTAACACACCAATGGCCAACTCATCAGTAGGATACCTTATTCGGTCTGTATTATATTGTACCATTTCGTTGTTTCTTTTCCAGTAAATTCGAGGTGTTGGGATGGCAGAGATCTGACATTCAAGTCTGGCTGTGTCTCCTTCAAAAACCTTTTTGCTTTGTGGCTTGAAAATGAAAGTTGGAGGCGTGTGATGTTCTTTTGCTAAATTAAAGAGGAAAGATAAGGAGGAGTTACTGGAAGTGTGGAATGCTTATGTCATGCTGGTTTTTTAAGAATTCAGGATGCTAAATTCAGAAGGACATGTGTTCCTCACTGCATCTCCTTAGCCTGCAGGCAGTTCCCATGAGCATAAGGGTGTAGTAAACACAGTCCACTTTAGGAGAGTCAATTCACGTTATCAATCTTGGAAAATTAATTACATTAATTAAATTCTGGGTATCTCGCTATATCTAAATATCCTGACAGAAGTGGCTTGATGAAATAGTGCATCCTAGATGTAGTTATTAAAATAGTCTTGGAACAGGTAAGTTGATTTTTATTGTTTGAGCCTTAATATGTGGAGTGCTACCTCTGCTTCTTATTAGTTTAATGTCAAAAACATAGAGAGGAAAGCAGCAGATTGTTGAGACTTTCCCTGTGTGGCCAGGGAATTATCAGTGCCCTCAGTCTTACCAATTACTTCCACTTTTACTGTGAAAGATGCTTCTCCTGCACGGTTGACAGCCACACATTCGTATGTCCCTGCATCAGCTGATTTGACTGCTTCAAAAATAAATGAGTGGAACCCCTTTTCTGACACTATCATTTTATGGAACTGATCCTGATGAACCATCCTTCCATTCTGGTACCACATCACATCTGGAGTCGGGAGCCCACTAACCTGTGGGGGAGAGAGGTGAAGAGTTAAACAGCTTTAAGATAATAAAATCCCTCCAATACTGCAGGGAGTTTGATGCTGATAGGTGATCAAACCATGTTGCTACTGCAAAATTGTATAGGTTGCCTAGTTTTGAATATTAATGTGATGTTGCACAGAAAGGCTCACGGGGTGCTGTGGAAAGATGAGTTTTAGCTACAAGACAGTAGATGCTGTTCCTGCAACCCCTGTTGCTCCCTTCTTGTTGGTGGCTTTGATCAGGCCCAAGATGCTCATGGTGGGTTCAGCCTTTCATTCCCACAGCTATCACTGCAGCAGTGCTGACACCCATAACTGATAAGGGCTGTCAATGAGCTGTCCTGCAGGCTAGTTCCAGCTTCTCCACAGCTGTTTAGAAGTTTAGGCAACTTGGAGGAAGATGGCTAAAGGCTGTGTGTAAGCCTGATCAGAGTTTACTGAAGCAAAGAGATTGGCAGTCATTAGGAAAACCCAAGCCTGTGAGGGAGAGCAGGGTCATCCCTTACCCCAGGGTTGGTACAGCTGCCATGAAGTTTTAGGCCATTTTTGAGTTTTGTTTCTATTGAGGGCATTTCCTTGCTTGTCTGCTCCAGCAAGGGTACAGCTACCTCAGGGAAGGCTCTTTAAAGGGAGGTGAGGACTCCACAGATCTCCCTGGTTGTGTGTCCACTGAAGCAGCGAGTGGAGTCCCTGTGCAAAGCACAAGGTTCCCTGACAAAAAGCCTTTTTTCAGCAGGGCATTAATATTCATTCTTCCCATGGACGTATAGAGACATTCTGTAGTGGTCTGTATTTACCACTATTTAGCTTTAATCATAATCTCATGCAGCTAATTCCACTTATATTTTCCAAGGGAAAATACTGAAATATTTAGCCATCTCCTGTTCCTTGGTTTCCATAGCCTGGGGAGACCCTGAACCATTTGCCTTTAGTGCTTTGGCTTATTAAAGTGCAAAGGCACTGCAGAGAACTCTCTCCATGCCCCACACACCAAGAGGGAATGGAATGGGGAGGGAGAGGTTGGCAGTGGAATGGGGAGGGAGAGGTTGGCATTACTTTGAAGTCCAGCCTGCAGAACCGCCCCTCCTCAACCACTACATCCTCAGGCACTTGTGTAAAACGTGGCTGAAAAAACTTTTCCTGGATTGAGTCATGTCCACGATCGTCGCCTCTGGAGGATGGTCTGCTCCTGAAAATGGGACAGGAAGAGTTAATTGTGTAAAAACTACTGTAGCACAAGTGACATGAAAGCTCTGATTGCAACTGGAGTCCCTTAGCATGTTTAGGAATCCAACACTATAGTTCTGGTTGGATTTTCAGCTGTAAGTCATAACTTTTGATCAGCCTCTTCTCTTGCTCAAGTTGTTCAATTCAACACAGAAGCATAACCTTCATTATGCCTAACATCCAAAAGAACTGACAAGAGAAATTTGGCTGTGTTTCATTTTCATAATTTATATTGATTTAAATATTTCTATTTCTTTGGCTAGAAATTAATCTTCTAGAATACAAAGAATATTTTCCCAAGGTGCATGGAGTTTTTAAACCTCTAATGCTATGCTTGGAATTCACTGGACTAAGATCACAGCTATCACCACCCATCCACAAATAGTAACATTTTAGTCAAAAGGGAATGAATTTAGTAATTACCACTTTAGCAAAAGTGATAATTAGTGAGATTAAACCAATGTTGTCTAAAAATGTTTGAAATAAGATCTTGAAGAATAGCACAGCACAAGTTTTTGCTTTACCTTACATGTGTTGTAGGAACCTGCAGCCTGATGTTGTCTGCATTCTGGTGCTTGGGAAGAGAAAAGGGAGAGGTGAGTTCACTTAGAAAGATTTATCTGTAGACTGAATGAGAAGCCATTTTAAGTTCATATCCTGACTGCTGCTTAAACCCAAAATCAATCTACTTCAGAAGTCATTGGGGCACAGATAGAGGAACTTGCACGAGGACCTGACACACTCTGTGTTCACCACAGGCTTTCCCATGGCAGAACTTCTCACTGCTGCCCAGGTGATGGGTGCAGCAGCTTTGTCTGGCACACAAAGTTTTCTACCAGCCCATAACCTTTGTTAGAGAGGAGCAGGGCTCCTGGCAGTATCTAAACTGAGAGCTGAGTACAGAGTGTCCTTCCCCACAGCAGGAATAGAAGTGGAATCGCTGGCAAGAGCCTTGTATTGTGCCCACTTAAATATGGTACCAGCAGTGATGGACACATGCTGAGCTGGAAAATACTTTTCTTTCTAGATCACAGCACCAGCTAAGCTCGCTGACAACTCTGCAATCACATGACTAAATCTGATAAAGCACCCAGGATTGATTCCTGTTAGGAGCTTGGATGTTTGGAAAATGCAACAGAGTTTGGTGCCAGCAACTCGTTTTAGCGATGGAGTCAGAGAGAGCAAACACTGCATGAAAATTTCCGGAGTGTTTGCATTGAGCCATTCCAGGGTTTGGTCCTGTGCTTTGCAGCCCAGTCCTGTGGAACATTTAAGCCTGGGTTTAAGGAGGCAGTTTTAAGTTCAGGGGAAATATTACATGAATGAGGGGTTTGCTGGGCTGAGTTCAATGTGGAGCCCAAAGGCAATTGCCTGTATCTGCTCATTTACACAAGTTCTATACACTTACAACTTGTCCTGTCAAATGATGCTGTAGTGATGATGTTGCTGATGATTCTAATGACCTGTTATGTGGACTGAGTTATTTCCTGAGGAATCAGGAGGTTGAATGAATCAGTGACTACAATATTTAAAAATAAGACTGAACAATGGGAGTATGATGTCCCAAACACAAGTCAGTCTCTGCTTCCAATGCTCTTTTTTGAAAGCAGCATTTCACACATGCTGAAAAATTGTCATTCATCCTGTTTTGACTGAATATTTCCTTGTTCTCTGCACAAGATGAGGCTTCCCTTGCTGTTTGACATTCAGAATTTTCCCTTCTTTCCTGTTCTTGCCAGGTGATTGTTGTGGAGAAATAGCTCAATCTTTGTATTCCTCCTTTGCTGTGATCTTGTGTCTGTTCCATGCAGGAGTTCTGCTGAGGGCACTTAGGCAGGTGTGTGCCTGCTCCTGGCTCTCTGCAGGAGCAGTGTTTTCTTCCCTGCACAGGTACCCAGTGCCATACCACAGGTGCTTCCACTAACTTTGAGCACAGAAGTGCTAAAGAGAGCTTCTAACTGGCCTGAATAACCAACAAATGATGCAAGTCTCCAACTAAAACACTTTGGAAAATGCCAGCAGTGATAGATTCTTGTCTATCAGCATGTGTGCTGCTGAAATAACTGCTTTGCATTCTCTTAATGCTTGCAGCCCCCTGGAAGGGCTAAAACCCAACCAATCCCAGCCCAAGGCCATGATCTCTTGAAGCCAACGTCACTTATTCCGAAGAGAGACAGGTGTTGTCCTGGCCAAGCCTGCACTCAGGCTGTTGGGAGTGGGTACCTGGCTCCCTCATGGTGCTGCTCCCTGCCTGTCACAGGCACTGGGTGCTGTGCTGTGCAGCAGCTGTTGTAATTCCTCCCTGGAGAGGTCATTCCTACAGATCAGGCACAGCAAGGGAATGGTGCCTCAGTTCTCCTGCTCGGCCATCACCCTGTGAAAGCCCCCAACCCCTGCCACAGAGAGCTCTGAGAGCCCTCCCCTCACCTGCACTGGTACCAGATAAACCCATCTCTGCCCCGTCCAGCTACAAGCAGGCCACAGCACAATCACAGGAGCCCTTGCTCTAGAGACAGGTCCCAGTTACCTGAGCATTCTGCACGTTGTCCTCCCCCTGTGTGTCCAGCACAGAGGCAGCATTTGCTGGTCCGAGCAGCCTGCGAGCCATCCTCTCCTCATAAGTCAGTCGCTGGAAGCAGAGTGGAGAGGAGTTCTACTCAAAAGTCCATTTTCTATTTCAGATCAGCTTGTTAAGAGCACATTAATATGCCACAAATTCAGGATGTTGTCACTGGAAGCGGGAGCTGACCCAAAGAGTCTGTTGTCTGGCCCAAAGGGTTTGCAGTCTGTGATGCCAACTGAAGTCAGCCTCAATATATACAGCACTGAAATGCATAAAAGATTAAACTGCCTGTTCATCAAAGCCTCCCTAATGCCATCTGTGGCCTTCTACTCCTCCTCTTTCTCTGCTGGGATTATTTATGGGTAGCTGATGGCATCATCCTCAGAAGCCAGAGTAAGTCCCAGGGTACCTTTCTGTTAGGGCTGGGAAAACCTCCCAAGTCATTCAGCTGTGGAGCTGGAGGCATGATGGATGCTCCCAAAAAAGCAAGAGCCACACCAGAAGCAGGCACAGCCAGCGGGGAGCACCACTGCCCCTGAAAGCACTGGGGAGGTTTGTGCCAGCACATCTGCAGAGTGAAATGCTGTGAGCTGTCTGGGGAGGAGGCAAGGACGTATTTCTGGGATGGCACAGTAAGTTCCTACAATCTGGATGTGGCATACAGGGATAAAAATGAGCAGAGCTAAATGCAACCTCTGTCAGTTGGGTTACTTTAGAAAAATATGTCACTGCCCTGGGCACCAGAACACCTGACACTTCACTGCCCACAAAGTTTAACTCAGGTTTGGATTTTGTGACACGAGGACAAGCTCTGACTGAATTTCTACTCTGTACAGATATCCCTGTGTCTGCTGCTGTGTGGGAAAAGGTTTGGGAGCCTTGTGGGACTTTTCTTTAGAAGAGAGCACAAGGCCTTTAGCAAAACCTCTGAGAGCTGAATATCCCTGAGGTCCTTACGTGTGTATCAAGTGTGGCTGAGATTGGCCTGTTGGCTCAGACGCTGTTGGAGGACAAGGGGAGGAGGACACAGTGCTGATTGCATAAGCCTTATTTTTAGCCTGGCTTCCTATGGGAAGAAAAGCTGACTTGCTATGACAAGCTTTCTTACAGCACACAGGACGTTCCTGTTTAGGGGCATATTCAGTCAGATTTGACCTACTTGTTTCCCCATTCAGTATTTATAATTACATATATGACACAAACCTGTTCTAACTGAGGATCAGGAAAACACTCCTTTCTACTTCAGGGGAAAGAAGATGGAAACTTTAAACACTGGCCTTTTACCAGTCTGCCTCTCACCCAGCAGAAAGGTTCCCACATTAGACACCTGCCTGCTCTAGCTTGCTGCAGGGGGCTTCCCTACTGGTAGCAAATTTTTCTGCCAGATTTTGATTTCTTGGTAAAGGGGATTCCATTGTGACCCTCTGCAGAATAAATAAATAAGTACTGAGACTAAGAAGCCTTCTTATAGGAGACAGGCTTTTTGACAAAACCTCATATAATTTCTTTTGCTTACTGTTGTTCATATAAAAGAAAAAAAATTATCCCATTTGGTGGTGATCATCTAAAAAGAAAAAAGTTACCCCATTTGGTGGGTCTCTGGAATGAACTTTCAAATATTCCAATTTTTCCTCAGGTTCTAATGATTTTGAGATGTTTATTAAGCCCAGTGTTGAAAACCAGATTGTAGTCATGTCTAGAGAACTGAAGCATTCTCCTTGCACTTTTCGTTTTCGGTAGATGCGACATTCAACAGAATCCCCAGAAGAGAGCTCAAATTCATGCCAGTCAAAAATGGCTTTAGGGTTCTGAGTAAAGGTCTTTGGGCAGTGGTGCTCCTGCATTTCCTTCTGCTTTTAGCTCAGTTTGGAGCTCCAGCCTATGGGCAGTAGCAGCAGTCTCTGCCCCCCTGCTTGCACTGCTGAGAGCTGTTTAATCCCTTACCTGGTTGCCATTCTGGAGAAGGCTGTCTTTGCACCGGAGTTTCTTTTCCAAGTCCTGAATGAGGGCCTCTTTTGTTCCTCGAATTTCTTGGTCTGATGTCTTTTGCATAGAGCTGATGCTGCTTTGTTTGTTATACATGGGCTGCGAGTAACTACTCGTGCAGGAAGAGAAAACAAAGTTATTCCCATAGGCCTGCTGGATTATTTGCTACAGTTTCACAGAGTGCACACAAAAATGTGAGCCTGCCTCCTAAAAACTGTGGTTCAAATGATCCCACAAAGGATCTGGGGGGTGAACAGGCCAAGCTGGGTAACTGAGTATCAAAACCTTAAGGGGAAGAAGCATCATGATGCAGCCAAGTCACTGAGTGTCCTCCCACGACACTCATTCAGCATCCCTACATCCTCACAGCCTGACCTGCAATCCACAGCCAGGGGATACAGTCAGCTCCTGGAGCTGGGTACTGCATCTGGCTCTGATTCTGACAGATGCTAGGAAAAGAGGAGCATCCATCAGAACGGCTTGCAAAGGTCTGCTGGAGGTCACAGCACGCTGTGCTGACAGGCTCTAACCTGGTTTGTGACCTGCTTATGTTCAGAAATTATTTCTATTCCAAATCCTCTTCCTCCTGTTGCCTGGGAATTTGTTCTGCTGACTAGACTAGAGTAGGAAAGAAAGTAGAGTAGAAAAGTTATAACTCTACAATACTCCCAGCACTGCTTGGACTTAATAACTTGATGCAAGTTATAACTTTAAAACTTCAGTGATTTGCCCAACAGGTGAATACATCTCATGTCCCTGTTTGCCCATTAGTAGCATGATTGGGAAAATAATTCCTTATCTCACCACATGCTGCATTTAAGAGCAGCTTATATGAAAAGCCTAGTGAGGCACCCAAGCCCTTTGTATGGAGACAAACAACCCCACACTACAAACACAAACCCCAGCAACCACAGATTCCAGCTGTGTCCCAAAGCCCCCACACTCCTGCAGGACTTCAGGAAACACTCCTCAGTTAACCCACCCCATCTTACCTTTCCCCTTCCCTCAGTGCTGTGATTCAGAAAACAGACAGAAATATTCTGATTTCCTGAATGCAAACTGACACTTAAACCTGGATTTATATCCAAGTCAGCTGGACCCCCTGCCCCTATCAACTTTCCAATATCTCACTTTGTGCATATTCAACCCTGACTTTCCCCAGGACCTCCAGCTGATATTGGCAGGAATACAAGTTGGTGAGAAGGCAAGGCCCAGCTCTCTTTGAGATCTCACTGACCTTGGAAGATATTTGGATTGCAGCCCAAAGGCAAAATGATATAATACACATTCAGGAAAGAATTTAGTCTTTGGTCTAAAGGGGTAAAAATTTCAAGGGGCTGCCCTTCTTTTACATGTATAATTAATAAAAGGGTTATTGTACATTAGTTTAGATCCACATCATGATGTGGAACCTGAAAATATTGCTGAGACTTTCTAGGACTCTCTGGTTATATGTGGGGAATACTACTGCCTTCCTCATCTCGCTGTTCATAAGCCATGTTTTTGGAAAGAAATTAATTAGAGATGGGTACCTATCTTCTGTTTTAGATAACCTGAAAAGATTTCTGTCAAATCAAACTAAACAAACCAGCTGCAGAAAACTCACACAGCAGCCTGTGACCTGCCCACTGTGCAGTTTAGTTCCCACAAGGGCCAGCACTCAGCCTCCTGACCCGACTCTGAGCTCTGCCTTGAGCAGCAGCAGTCAGTGGGAGCTGTGCCATGGGCTGGGCCAGCCTGGTGCTCCACAGGGCCTGGGTCAGTGCTGGGGACAGGCCAGGGCAGAGGGAAGCAGGGCAGGTTAGGAGGCTGTGTATACTTACTGAGGTTCCATGGGAGAAGGAGCTGGGCTGTTATAGTCGGGCTGCGAGGGGAGCACTGAGCACAGGAAGGCTGCGGGGGATTGGTTAGGCATGGGTAGAAGCCTCTGCCCAGATGATGAGCTAGCAGGAGACTGTGCAGATGCAGGTGTGATGGGATATGTGGATTCCTTAGGGGCACTGCAGGAAGGTGAGGAGAGCGTGATTGAAGAGCTCAGCGATGACGAGGAGGAGAATTTCTGCCCGCTGGGGTTACGAGGCTGTATGAGGATGGAGGACTGTTTGATTTCTCTGCTTGACTCTGTAGAGGCTGCAGGTCCTGGAGGCTGCTGTTGCCCTTGACACACATTCTTAGACTGGATAAAGTGTTTTGGACGCTCGTAATTAAACATGGTTGGTTGGCACATAGAGGAAACGGATGGGAGATTAGGGACACTCATAGGAGAGGTTTCACGGCTGTCCTGGGTTTTTGTTGGTGATAATTGGCTTTGGATAGGTGGCTGGTAAAAGCTAGGTGGTAGGCCACAAAAGTTTTCTTGGCTGGGCTCTTGGATAGAATGGAACCCTTGCCTTGCAGAATAGAGGCTTTCTTGGAGTGGATTTTCCCTTAAGGAAGACAATACAGATAAAATAAATTGTACATCACAAGCTGAATCACAAAAAGACTGTGTTCTGAGCAGTCATTAGCAATCCAAACACTATGAAGTTAAAGTTCAACTAAATTAAAACTTTAACTTAAAATAAAGCTATTTAGGATTTGTTAGAACTGTCCCACAACTGTGTGAACATTTTGGGTTACAATAACAACCACATCTGGCTCAGGTGCAATGATTATCATGCTTGTCTTATATGCCAGAGCCCAGTAAATTCTAAAGGAAATAGCAATTGGATAAAAACCTGCCTAGGTCTACAGGTAAACACAGATTCTACTGCTAAGCCAGGTAGTTTCCCATGTATCACCTTAACTAAAGATCCCTGGATCCTGCTGTTTTGTGCCCTGTCAAAATGCTAAATGTACTATTCCCCAGAACCAGCTATCTGTGCCAAGAAATTCCTTGTACCATAGGGAAGTACAAAAGTTTCACTTTCTTTTAAGTCTAAAACTAAACTTCTGAAACCAAATCTCCTGATTTTTTTCTCTAATGGGTTTTGAATTGAGAGCTTCTAATATCCAGCTGAGATTTGGGATTAGACTGTGCGTCTCTGTTTGAGGTGATTTCCTGAGATTTGCTATCAAGGTTGCTAATTGCTGGCATGATATGAGCTGCAAGATAGGGTAGGGGAAGCTGAGCTGCTCAGAGTTCTGCATTTATTTTGCAGGTGTTTGATATCTAAACCTGGCCTTTCCATTAACTCAAGACCCAGGAAAGTTTCACTGAGCAAGCTTTTTTAAATGGACCAGTGACTTCAGCTTCAGGATAAATAAAAACTCCCCAAAATAAACATAAAGCCACTAATGAAAAATAAAAATTAAAAAAAAAGAAGAGAGAGAGAATATAAATCCCCACAGTTACATGTGCTGGAAAATATTGTAATCTTGCCCCACTGAGATCAGCTGTTTTGCTGCTATATATACCCAGTATATTGTATTCCTCTCGTTTGAGAGCCTGGAGAAGGGCTCCACGAGGTCATAAATTCCCATGGGGGGAGATAACTGGAGACGTTGCTCTGATATTAAAGGCTGAAGGCTTTCATTTCCTAAAGGCAATTGTCAATATTAGTTGTGATTTAGATGTAAGTAAACAGAGGCCTTGTAGTAAAAATTCCGTAACTTTTCCCTTGTCACACTCTTGGAATTTGAAGCTGGCTGAAATTTTTGGAGCATGTCCACACTATGTCCTCATTCACTGGTGCAGAAAACTCGTTAACTCTTGTTTTTATCCCATTTTTATATCACTACCTGTGCACGGATTTGTACATTCCCTGTACCACAGGCTGTGGACAGCAACCAGCGCTCACTTTGTTTTCTAGAACGCTGCCCTAAGCCGAGCTCCGACGCACAGCGTCACTCCTCACAGCGAGGGATAAACCACGTTTTCCTCAAACAGTCCCACCTTGATTTGGGACGGGAAAAACATAAATCTGAAGAGACATTTGACCTTACAAGATGAAAGCAGTAAGTAACAACCGGGACAGATTGCCTGTTGAAAAACAACCCCATGTTTTCGGCTCTGTTGCCGCCCCCGTTCCCTTTGGCTCCGCCGCTCCCTAAAGGCGCGGTTTCACCTCAGCATTCCCAGCGCTGCGGTCCCTCACGCCGCCTCCCTGACCGCCTTCCGAGTGAAAGGTGACGTGGAAAAAACCCGAACAGGCACCTTACCTACAGCCTAGGAGCTGTCACCTGGGCCCTGGCCGGTATTTTGGGAAGGGACGGTCATTCACTGGCCCGGGCTGTCATAGCCGCCCTCTGCGCGGTACGAGACCGGAGGCTTTAATGTGCTGCCAGCGGTGACAGCGCGGGCCCTGCGCGTCCCCGGCCCCCGCCGCTGTCACAATAAGAGTCTCCGCAGCCCGGACACTGCCTGAGGGCCGGGACTTGGGCAGGTGCCCGCGGGCAGCGCTGGCACCGCCCGGCGCTCCGAGCCTCCGCTGCTGCGGCCGCGGCTCTTCGGGCCGCCCGTCCCGGCTCTGTCCCGGCTCTGTCCCGGCTCTACCCCGGCTCTATCCCATCTCTATCCCATCTCTATCCCGGCTCTGTCCCTGCTCTGTCCCAGCTCTATCCCGGCTCTATCCCGGCTCTATCCCGGCTCTGTCACGGCTCTGTCCCGGCTCTGTCACGGCTCTGTCCCGGCTCTGTCACGGCTCTGTCACGGCTCTGTCACGGCTCTGTCCCGGCTCTATCCCGGCTCTGTCCCATCTCTATCCCGGCTCTGTCCCATCTCTATCCCGGCTCTGTCCCGACTCTGTCCCGGCTTTATCCCGGCTCTGTCCCGGCTCTGCCCAAGCTCTGTCCCGGCTCTGTCCCTGCTCTGTCCCAGCTCTATCCCGGCTCTGTCCCTGCTCTGTCCCAGCTCTGTCCCGGCTCTGCCCCGGCTCTATCCCGGCCCTGTCCCGGCTCTATCCCGGCCCTGTCCCGGCCCCGGAGCCCTCGGTGGCGGCGGGCACAGCCCCGGGCCCGGCTGCCCGGTCCCGCCCCGCGGCTCAGCGCTGCCGCTCCCGGGAGCGTCCCTGGCTCCGCAGAGCGGCGAGAACGGAAGAAGTCGCCAGTTTTTGAGCAGAAAAGCAGGTGTGCTGCCCATAGCACCGTCAGCCAGCAGCGGGCAAGGGCCGCTGCAATGTTCCTGAGCGTCCCTAAATCCCGCTTTGTTATCCCAAGGAACTTCTTGCCCAGAAAAGCTGTGACTGACCCATCCCCGGTGTTCAAGGCCACGTTGGATGGGGCCCTGAGCAACCTGGACTAGTGAAAGGTGTTTCTTGCCTGTGTCAGAAAAAAGGCTCATCTTTAAGGACCTTTCCAGCCCAAGCCATTCTACGGTTCTAAATTCCTTGTTCAATTCATTTACTAAATGCTTGTAGCGAATTTCCTCTGTAGTGATAAAACTCTGGTACACTGATTTTTGGGCTGTGCACTTCAAGGCAGCAGATACTCGAGAGGCAGGTTTAAAGGCGATTTAAATGCCCCCAGCCGCAGACCCGAGCGAGCCCTCCCTCCGTGCCCAGGGCCACCAACCTCCCCCGGCCCCGGGGACAGCCGCACCCGCTCCCGTGCGGAGCCCGGCCAGGAGCAGCGGCACCGCTCATGGATGTGTCTGAACAGTCATAAACTGAGTAACAAAACCACCCGTGCGGAAAGAATGCGATAAAAATATGGTAAATATTAATATTTTGCTGTTTGCGTTTGTTATTACGGCTATTTACATGGATGAAAAAAATGGAGCTGCGGTGTTTTCACCAGAATAGCAGCAGATCCTGTTGGCAGGTTAGGTGATTCGTATCCCTTGAATCATCAGCTTCGATGCCTAATTACATCTTAAATTAACATTATGGTGTTTTAAACATCTTAATTATACTTTGGCAACTCTGGCCTATTGTTTAAAAACACCTCAAGCCCGAAAGTACCGCAGCCGGGCTGCGTGTGGGCTCTGAGCTGCCTCCCGTCTCCATTCTCTGTGCCACAGCGATCCTCAAGAGGTTAATCCACCTCCTGTGCTTGTATTTAAACATCACCCCATCGTTTGTGAAATAAAACTACAGAGCAGGTGTTAATTGAGCGCTAATTTATATAAATTCCTCGCATGAAAGTGATTAAGGGAGGGAATTCCTAGTTGTCGGAGAAGTTGTTTGCTTTTTACGTATTAAAAAAAAAAAAAAAAAAAAAAAGTAAAATAATTTAAAATAGGTGGTTTGCACAAACCAGATACCTCCAGAGAGGCGAGTACTCGGAAAAAAGGTACCTGGATCATCTCATTGCCCTGCAGGAAGCTCTGGGCACGGTGAAGGTCAGGCTCCGTGCTCAGACAGGCTCCCTGGCTTCCCACCAACTTCAACTTCGCACTAAAATTGGCTGCAAGGCATCAATTTAAGGGCACTTTTATACACTTAAAAGCCTGCGCTCAACCGGGACAGCCTGTGTGAAAGCGAAGGAACAGGAAAACGTGACGTCCAGAAGGTAGGAAAAAGGTGAAAGAACTGGAAGCTGAACTGATGAAGGCAGATGAATAAATCTCTTTTCCTGTGCCAAGTAACTCAATAGCGCTTGACCAGCACTGCGAGGTGTCAGAAACCAGCTTTTCTGTCCTGCCTCAGTTTACTTTCTAAGAATGGTGCCCTGCTATTTCTGATTGGCTTCTTTCTCATCATTGCTTGAGTCATAGAGCAAAAAATGTCTAGAAAAAGAGTTAAGGATCTGTTGCTTATTAATTTAGATATTTAAAAGCTACTTAAAATGCCTGGCAGTATATTAGTGTCTGAAGCCTCTTCTTTTGCTTAGATTGAGTTTGTTTAATGAAGTTGATAATCAAAAGTGGGGTTTTTTTCTGCTTCTTGAAGGCTGTGGAGGACACTGTAAGCTGCAGGTGTAAAGGGCTCAGAAAGGAGTAGCTGGTAGTGAGAGTCCTGTTGAATTGCATTTTCTAGCTTTTGTGGAGTGCCTGTTGCTAGGCAATAATTGGCAGAATATGGGTACAAGAATTTCATTCATTTTTAGCTATTCCCAGTAATGGCTTTGTTCTGTCATCACTGCCTTTGTTGGTATTTGCCTGTGGTAAAACATTTGCAACCACATACACTACATGAGGGAATTATATGTTAAATCTGACTAACAAGACAGTTATTTTACAGCCAGCCATTAGCCATGATTGCTGAGTTTGAGGTAACAGCAACATCTACAATGCTGAGTCATATTCATAATGATGTTTCAAAGCACCTGGCAGTATATCTGTGGGATTTAAAGGCATTTAAATTCTCATAGATGGGTATATCTAGAAATTTTTATAGTTTCTCTCTGTATTTTGAGATGTGTCCAAAGTCTGGAGTAGTTAATATTTTTTGCTTACATTTATTTATATATATATATATACACACACACATAGGTAACCTGCATTTTTAAGAGCTATTACATAGCTGATTTTGGTGGCATGGTAAATCCCTTTATGCATTAGGGTCTGCTTAGGGTCCCAGCTGATTTTCCTGGAGCGAGCCTGGATTCCATAGAAGGGCTTGAAGCCAAACTGAGAGCATGCTGGTTATTGAAGCAAAACCATTGTTACTTAGTAATTTAACAAAAATGTAACTCTCCTGCATGGAGACATCAATATTGAAATAGTAGTAAAATTTAAAGGAGAGAGTTCAGAATTGTTAAAATAACTGGTTTAGTTAAAGTGGCTGAATACATCCAAAAATAATCTCTGAGGCAGGGAATGCTTTCTGTCAGGGACAGGCATTTCCAGAGTCTGTAACAGGATCACTGCAGCTGCAGGCTGGCACTCAGCTGGGAGAGCAGGCACACAGAGTCTGCCTCCACGCAGCTCTCACTGTCACTGACAGCACTGAGGGAATCCTCTGCTGGCCTTGGATGGCTGAACTGCCACCATTGGGATCATTATGATGTCTATAAACCCCCCAGAAATGGGGATGACATTACCAATCTATGCATTCTAATCTGTTTTGTTTCTCTGGAGCAATCAAACTGATAGTGTAATAAGTGTACAGCAGCTTGAGAGCTGCATTTGGGATGGAAATTGGATCAAGTCTTGGTATAAAATAGAGTGCTTTTTAATGGGGGAGAATCTCCATCTCCTGAGTGGGGAGTGTCCCTACCATGGCATGGGAAAGTTTTCCTTCTGTCCAGTGAGTCACTGGCTCAGTGCTTTTCCTCCACAGAGTGCTTTGCAGGTCCTGTCTGCACCATGCTTACAGGTTCTCCAGTTTTATTGCTGTCTTTCAGAATAGGAAACAGAAACATGAGGTGATGCCACTTGGCCAAGGCCACCAAGGAAGGTGGTGGCAACAGAATTGTACCTTGAGATTCCCCAGGTACTGTAATCTTTGCCTCACACTCTGCTGTGGAGACAGAGGTCTCCTAGAGGACAATTATTTTGGGGTGATGCTTTAAGGTTACTCACAGACAGGCACTCCTGCAAATGACAGCAGGCACTTCCCTGATGCTTTAGGTGGTTACACACTTGGTGAAATGGAGCTGTGCTGTGACCTGCCTGGAGCTGCACCCTGTCATTGTCACCCAGGCTACTGCATCTGCCTGATCCCTGTCAGGGAAAGGGGCACTGGGGTGTGCAGCTGGGAGCCCTGGACAGTTCATGCCTCATGTGTTGTGAAAAGCTGACCCAGGAGTGTGATTTTCCCTCTGTCTTACCGCAGAGGAGAAGCCCGAGGTGAATTTTCATAATCTCCAAGGAAATCTTCAGCTTGGCTCCTGGAGTTCTTCTGAGCAAAGCCTGTGGCTGCTGCTCGAGTGCCCAGCCCGGGGCTCTCTGGGCTGTAGGATGGCAGAGCAGCTGCCCCACAGTCCTTGGCTCCTGCTTGGTTCCTGGGGAAGGTGGGTTTCTTCATGGTGACCTGCACAGCTGGCCTGGGGGCTGCACCTCCAAAGCTTTCCAGCTCTTTAGCTCCTGGAAGTAGAATTGTCCCCACATCAGGTAGGAAGCAGTGGTGGCTCACCAGTACAGCACTGCAAGAACAGGGAGTGGGGAACTGGAATGTCTGAGCAAGTGGATGAGGCTCATTCTGCTCTGCACAGACTGAAACCTGCCCAGCTGCATGAGCTAAACCTGACTGGGCCAGGACTGGTGAGCCCTGGGCAGGTGCCAGGGGCTGTTCTGCTTGCAGATGGCTTCCAGCACGAGCCAAACAGGTCAGGTACCATAAACAAGGTGTAGACACAGCCAATGTGTTGGGCCAAGCTGGAATCCCTGGAGGGATGAAGTTCAGGGATGAGGCTCCTCTGAGGGAGGGAACAGCATCTTCACCTTGTCATCCCTGACCCAGGAAGAAGAGGGACCAAAAGCACAAACACAGAACAACTTTCATCCAGCTTTGAGAGGTACCCAAGCAGACTGCATTATTTGGGCCTTTCTCTTCTCTTGAGCCTACAAAATTGTTTGGGTCTGGCTTCTGCTTAGGAAATATCTGTGATTCTGCCTGATGTTGAGCAGTAGCAAATTCTTTTGTGCTTAGTTGCTCAACACAGAAATCCATGTGCTTACCTGGGGAAACAGAGAGATGTGCACTGGATGCTGCAGACCCAAATTCATTTTCAGCAACACATTTAAATATTCCAGAGTCTTCTGGAAAAGCTTCTGTAATAACCAGGGTGCAGACTTCCTCTGAAATAAGAGATTCAGGCATGATGTTGTATTACAAGAGGCAAATGTTAACCTGTAGGAACTGCTCTCTACAGGACTCTTTACATAGTGATGGGGATTGGTACTAATGAAGTGCAAAAAAGTGCAGGGCATAGGAAGTCAAGGACTTTAGAAGGAGCAAGACTAAAGAAGACTCTTCCTGTTACATTAATGATACAAAGCACATTTCTTTGTGGTGTGTGTTTGGTTGGTTGTTTTTGTTTGGTTGTTTTTTGGTGTTTTTTTTTTTTTCTTGTACAAGTTTAAAAGATTATAGGTCAGAATGGTTGATATGCTTTCTCTTAGCACAGAGTACTCTTCATTGGCTGAATGTAAAAGGATTGATACCTTTTTCCAAGGTAGTGGAAAAAATCAGGGTCTTTCAGGTGCTTGCAGCAAAATTAAGAACTTGAATGGTCTTGGCCCAACTGATTATTCTCTTCTGACTACCTTTGGACATTATTATTTTATTTTGGATGAGGTGGGAAATACTGAGTATGGTGAGGAGTCCAACAAAAAATACACAACGTACTTACCAGGAACTGCTGATGAACAAGCCTCTGCGCAAGATAAGAGAGAAATAATTTAAATTATTATAATGTCAGAACTGAAAAAAACCCAAACCCTTCAGCCCTCACTCCCTTTCCCACCTCAGCTGTCTCCCAGGTTACAAGGAAACCACCTCCTTTTCTGTCCATCACAAGGAACAGCATCTAGATAAGGAAAACTCGGGTGTGGCTGGGGAACCTGGTGGTACAAACACCTCTCCACTGGCTGATACACAAAGAGCTCTGCTGACTTTGGTTGTTGTGGGTTTGGCCCTCTGGAGCTCTGACCTCAATCCTGGGAGTATAAGAAATTGTTTGAAACGAGGTTATGCTTTTTTTCTTGGGTTCATCAGTAGTTCTGGCACATGGTGGCAATGCCTCCCTGGCCCAGCAGGGCTGTCATTAATAACCACCAGCCTGGAATATCCCCCCCTTGGGCCTGACCCACTCAGGCACTGCCAGAGGAAGTGCAGACTGCAGCAGCCTGTGACTTCGGGTCATCTGATACTGTGAGCTCAGCTCTGCTCCCATGAACCATCTCCTGACTTTTATAGCAGCTTCCCTTCCTGTCCTATCCCTGTCCCAGTAAAATGTCTGTGCATCAGACAGGTGCAGCAACACCTACTTTTCCGCAGTATTCGGAAATCAGCAGAATCCAGGATCTGATCATATTCCCTGTACCAGTGAACCTGCAGGGTGGGTGTGGAGTGAACACGACACTCAAACACCACCAACTGACCCTTGGTAGCTCTTATGTTTTGTAGACCCTGGAGGAGAAAATATTTGTGTTAAATGCCTGATCTAAATATTTCCCAGTTGAAACATTTATTAGGAAATGATACACCCTCCACTGAGGAGGATGGTCTCGCCTGTATTTTCATTTTACTTATAATAGTTGTCTGAATTCTAAATGTATTTGCAGTGTGTGAGGGGAAGTTTTTTCACCAGAAGACCAGTGCTCATTAGAGCTTTGCTTGTGCATTTAAATAAAAATACAAATGCAGGAAAAACATCTGTTCCACTGGATGCAACATAATAAGGGTGGTTACAATGTGAGGTTTCCACTTCAGCCTCCTTTGCAGGAAATAAATGAGACGAATTCCTATAAGTGGTTCTGTCTGTCTGGATCGTTTACCAATTAAGATATTAGTTTGATAGCATCACTAACAAAGTATGCTGGCTTTTTTGAATTGTAAATGAACCAATGTTCCAGCCTAGAAATACCTTCTGATGGAAGAAAAAAATGCAAAATTTAATGCTGGTAGTTGCAGGACAAGTGCTGCTCAGACAACTTGTGCTCTTTACCTTTGTAAACACAGGAGTGGTTCCATAGGCAGACCCAGCCAGGCTCAGCGAGGGACTCTGCATCTAGATGGCAAAGAAAAGAGATTTTTATAGATGGAATTTTTCACATGCACTTGGCAGTGTTGCTGGCACTTTACTTTGAAGGAGAAGAAGAGTGTTTTA
This sequence comes from Cettia cetti, assembly GCA_013401135.1. NCBI lineage: Eukaryota > Metazoa > Chordata > Aves > Passeriformes > Sylviidae > Cettia > Cettia cetti. The sequence goes on from VZUI01022603.1 coordinate 79,395, forward strand.
TCTGTTTTTCATGTTCTGGGCTAATAAATACCCCATGCAGAATCTCCTTTACTCAGGTGCTTCAAGAGGAAACAAATCCCTGGCTGCAGACACCAAGTTAGTGGCAAGAGGAGGTGATAACCAGTAAATGTTGCTCAGAGCTTTAAGCCAATTACTTGCTCACATCTTGCAGCCTCTGTGTGAAGAGCAGTGCTGCTGCCAGTAGCTCTCCCCTTCCACAGAGATCCTGACCTGGTTTAGCTGATCCCAGCTCTGGCACTCCCTGGCTTGTGTTGTGTCTGTGGTTGCTGCAGTGAGGCTGAACGTAGAGAAATGAGCAGGATTTTTCTACTCTGTCCTGACATCCTCTGTTAAAGCTCAGCTGTCACAGAACTTCCAGTAAGGCCTCTGATTAAGCAAGAAAGGCAGTGTTGAGATGATCAAATATTTGCAGTGCAAGATATGTCCTTAGTCCATGGTGAAGTGTTGATGTGCACACGTCTGTCTCATTTAGCTTTGGAACCATGTGTCTTGCATATAAATGTGTCACTGAAGTGCTTGGGTTTGTTTTGCTGTGACACTGCCTTTTTTTATAACCTTATCTTTGAAATAACCCATGTTTGCATCTCTTTCCCTCTCAGCCTGGGTTAAGATGTGAATCTGTCTCTAGGTGTTCTGACTTCTCCAGCTCTTGGCCACATATGTGCTCTAAACCAGCTCTCTGTTCTGAAGGGAATCTTTGAAGTACAACTGTGGCAGCTCCTGGGCGTTTCCAGCCCTGTCACCTGCCCCATCAGTTCTTGGCAATTCTGACTAGGAAATGTTCCAAGCCAGAAAGCTCTTTTCCAGAGCTTAGGGTCCAGACCTTGACATTCATGCTGACCCTTGCCTCTTAGACACTTGGTGAAAATGAGCCTGAGCTGACCCTTGCAAAATATTTCTAGAATGCTGTAAATAATAAAACATGTGTAACCTGCTCTTTGAGTGTCAATAGACAAGGCTGAATTACAGTGGTGTAACTCTGGTGAACTGAATGGTTGTGAGAGACTGCACTGGCTGAGGAACCAATGGACAGAAAAACACTGGTGGCTCTCTGCTTTTACCTAGTGTGTGGGGAAAAATAAACAGGGCAGGATGGAGACAGAGGTTTTAGGAGGCTGAGTATACTTGATCCAATAATATTTACACTTACTGTGACATTCCTCTGGCCCCGACAGGATGCTGAGACTTACAAGGAGGCTTAGCCTTTGGATTTACTCTAAGAACCTGGAGAGACAAACATAAAGCAGTGTGTGTTTAGAACTATCTCTTTTTCCTTACAACACAGAAATGACTGTTTTGTGAACTGAGCATAGGCTGGTTGGGGTTACACAGAGGTGCCAGAGGAAATAGAAGCATCCTGAGTATTTGAGAGTTGGCTCAGGTCACCTCCAGAACATAGAGACACTTTAAGAAGATTATTGATACAGACCTCAATAAAAGACCAAGTTAATGTGAAACCTGGCTTGATACTGAAACTAGGGTTTTCCTGTATTTGGATGGGAAAGTCTAAAAAACCCCTTGTTACTTTAGTGAAAGTGAAAATGGAATCTCATAAACCAGCTGCTAGGTTCCTCTGCATTGAGGACTGTGGTGTACTGGATTGACACAGAAAAACCATTTATTGAGCTCTTAATAGCTCACCATGGTAATTAAGGGTTTACAGGTTTCATCTTTGCTTCCCTTTTGCTGTAGCAAGCGGGGTTGTTCTTGCAGGTGTGCCACAGGATGCCACCCTACTTCTCCTGGGGCCACCTGCACCAGGACAAAGGCAGCCTTGACAGGCACCCTGCAGGAGCAGCAGCAGTGCTGTTGTCACACTTTGCTCCTGCAGGGAGCCTTAGCACGGTGGCCCTGGTGAGGGACAGCAGCACATGTGACCCGTGGTGTCAGTGCTGCTGTGCCTGTGTGCCTGCAGCTGTGGGGAAGGAATGGAGCCTGGTTTGTCAGCCAGGAGAAGACATGGAAATGCCTGAACTGGTGTTTTGCTGGCTGCAGGAGCTGTGGAGGTCCCCTGCTGCTCACTGCTGTGATGCAATCCTTGTGAGCAGGAGCGGGCCCTGGGATTTGCATTCCCCATCCATTAGGGCAGCTTCCACCCTCTCCTGGTGCCTGTGGAATCAAATTCTGTGTTGCCTGGTGGTTGATGTCATGTACAGCCAAGCCCGGTTCCTGAGCCTGTGGCCATGCAGGCGGCACCTGAAGGCATTGGCAGAAGTTTGCAGAGCTGTTTTTTGCTGTGGAATGCTCAGTTTCTAAAGCCACTGCAGTGTTCCCCTGTGAGTTCCCTGCCTGAGCCACTCACTCTCTCCGTGGCAGTTTCCTTTGTGTTTGTTGTCTGTGAAGAACCAGATGTGAGAGGTCATGGTTTGGCACCTTAACTCTCTTTAAGGTTTTAGCTGTTTTCCAGCACCCTGACAGTGCTCTAAATCAGAAGAGTGTGGGTGTTTCTTCAGGGTTTGGATCTTGCCCTTGTCGATCTCACATGGTAGAGTTTGGCACTTACAGCATTTGTTCAACATTTCGTAGAGTAACTGCAAATTTGAGATCTTTTAGCTGACTGTCACCCTGCCTGGGAGTCATATTGGTGGAGTTACAGATGGGTACCTGGTGTAGGGAGACAGAGATACCCCAGCAGGGTGGGATTTAGTTACCCTGAAGAGATCAGTAGGCTACAAATAGCCCATCTTATAAAATAAAATCAATGTACGTGTCTGAATTCCTCAGAGGCTTTGCACAGCTCTTTGGTACAAATAACTTACTTGAGATCTGTTCTCTTTCTCTTCTGCTTTTTGGCACTCTCCAAAACAGTGACACCCAATTATCGTGATGGATATTTTGCAGTCTGGTTGGATTTGCCTGGACAAAATGAGAACATATCCCTGTGTGTCTCATTCACACCTGCAGTGTGTTACTGAGCTCTGAGGCCCCAGGCACAGTTTCCCATGGACTTGGACCACCCATGGCCTTCATATTTCTAGCTGTTGCTCTTGATTTATAAATGTGTCTCAAGCAGTTCAAGGATGGCTCCTGTCCAAGGTTATATCATGAGGCCATCAACAGGACTGTGCTGTGATGCAAGGGATGCTGGATCATCCAAACCCTTGGATGTGGGAGCAGAGCCTGGGAAGCCAATGTTTTTGAGTTGCCCTGGGTTCCCACTGCAAACAATCCTGGCTGGACTCCACCACAGATTCCTGTGGTGCTGGTTGCAGTGCTGCCTTCCAGTCTGTCAGGTAACAGTTGGTATAGTCAGTTTTCAGGACCTGGAATATTGGATGATTTGAGTTTTTTCTATTTTGGCTCCAAAGAAAAAGGGTGATGAAAAATCAGACTTGTTCAGATTAGGAAAGGAGTTCCTGGACTGATAAATCTGCTTTAAAGTGTCCCATGCACCTGAGACACCATTAACAAAACTGCATTGTAGGATCACTGCCCCTTATTTTTCTGCTCAACAAAGGACTTAATTTTCCTTAGAACTGCCATCACTCTTCATGTTCCACTCTGTTTCCAAGTCCATGATCAGTCTGAATCACACAAGATTGCACAGAGCCAAGGCACCGAGGTTGTCCTGTGCAGTGGTCAGAGAGGACTGTGGCCATCTAGGGTTTAGAACCACAGCACAGTGAGTGCTGCAGGAGCCCTTGGACAGACTGTATCTGGAGTGAGGAGCAAGGTCTTGGAGAGAGCTTGCTCTACTGAACTGAATGAGAGCAGCTCCTGACAAGTTTCCAGTATGATGAAAGAGGCACTGTACTTTAGCACTAAGCAGGAATAGCACCAGCTTATGGATTTGTGCTCAAGAAGTTACTCAGTTGCATGGCATTACTTCCTTGATGTGATGATTGCTGCTAAGACCTCCTGACGTGGCAGAGACCATGGCCAAGGGATGGTGGCTGTCAGGGTTGCAAGTGTGCCTGGCCTGATGCCCTGTGACACACCAGTCAGTGTTCCCACAGTAAATACAGGCAGCTCTGCGTGGGCTGCTGCAGCTGCCAGTGCTTGAGAAAGGCTGGGTTAAGCTCTCATCAGAGCAGATCCTGTCAGTTCAGCTGAGGGAAGACCCCATCACTGGGATTTCTGTTTGTTCTTAGCTGCTGCAGGTGTCTACTAAAAAGCAGAAGCCATCCTTGAAATCCACATTGCTGGCAGCACCTCTGTAGACAAACTCCTCCTTCACACACAGGGTTCATGTTAGATGCTCTGTTCTCACCTCCTCTTGTGTGGTCCTTCTATTTCACAGTTTGCTTCTCGTGAGTGTGTTGGATGCTCTCCCTATTCATATTAGATTTAGGTAAAGGAGAGTTCATGGGAACAGATAAAAGGCTTATGAGCTTCAGTGCTGGGACAGTCACTGCTCTAGTCTGAATTCCTTTGTTTTGATTGAGACCTAACGACCTTAGGGCTAGGATATTTAGTAAACCAGTACACTTTCAAGCCTACTGAATATGATGCCTGGTACTGCTTTAAAGGGTGGAGTGTATTTGGGAGAGTAAATGCCCTGGGAGCATTTGGGCACTGGCTGTATGCTGACTAGCCCTGCTATTACTAATTGGTTTCACGTGGTTGAAAGAGTGGGTTCTGTAGGAGGTTAAAGCTGTCCTGTGTGTGTGGCTCTCCAACTCAGCAGTAAAAATGAGAGGAGGTCATTTGGCTTCCAAGAAAACACTGGAAGGTCACTCTGAGGTATCTGTTTTCTCTCTGACGCATCTCCTTTTCCTTTGAGTGATGCTCCAGGCTTCTGCAATCATCAGTTCTCAGACTTCTGAGATCCTGATTCCACATCCTGAGGAGCTCTGTGTGTGACCTGCCCCTCTGTGCTTGCCTTGCTAAGCAGAGAGGTTTTCTACAGCAGGTTAGCAGCCCTTGTGCCCTGTGAGGGTGGTGAGACCCTGGCACAGGGTGCCCAGAGCAGCTGTGGCTGCCCCATCCCTGGAAATATTCAAGGCCAGTCTGGATGAGGCTTGGGGCAACCTGGTTAAGTGGAAGATGTCCCTGCCCATGGCAAAGGAGTTGGAACGAGAGGATCTTTAAAATCCTTTCCAACCCAAACCACCCTGTGATTTTACAATTCTGTGAAAAGTCATCGCCCTACAATTTACGACCTTGAAAGAATATCTAGCCAAGTTTTTACCTTGGTGAGTCATTCTAGCAGTCCTAGTGTCTCATGTAAATGTCAGCCCTTACTTAGTGTAACTCTAGACCTTTGTGGACAGAATTAGAGTCAGCCAAATGAAGAGTCCAAGGACCTTTGCAACCCAACACCAGAATGATTACAAGGTACATACAGATCATGCTGTTGACACAAACCTTAATGACGACATTCTGGCATTACCTGAATAGCTGACATGGCTGCAGAATTATGCTATATGCAACACTAGGACAAATTTAACACAGGGCTAGGAAAGTATTAAATCTGCACAGAGCCCTTCTGCCAGGTGTTTAGATCATGGAAAACACATTAAATCTGTTTTAGGAACAAGACAAGCATCTGCTGGGTCTGAAATACACTGCATTGCAAAGAGTGTGTGTAGAGGGGAGGAGCGCATTTTAAAATTTACTCTTAGAGGTGAGGCAGAGCTAGACTGCAACATCACATTAATGTACCAGCTTGTCTTTTATTTAAAAAACAGGCTTGAATAGGATAACACTCAACCTTCAATCACTTTGAAAATGATGCATTTTGCAGGCCATCTGCATGTACCTGATGGTGCTACTCATTTTCATAGAGGTGTTCAAGCTTTGGGAGTGTGTGCTAGACACTTGGGTATCTTGTGGCACTACTCTGTAGGGCTTAACAGAGATATGAATAGGTCTGCAAAGACCAAGGCTCTCCCAATGGCAGTGGGCTGCAGAAAGCTCTGTCTGGAGCTGTGTTTCTTCTCTGCCATATGGCTAAACAGGGAAATTGTCACCACTTCAGTAGTGAGCTCTCTAGTTGTGAGTTCCTCAGTGGTGTGAATGTGTGATTAGAAAGTGACTTCTCTGTTGCTCCTGGGGTGTGAATAACGAGACTTCTGTAGGAAGTGAGAAAAGAGTGATTTTATTTGCTTCTCTTCCTACGTTCCAAGAATCCTGAGAAGATCAGTTGGATTTCAGAGGCAGTTGGGATTTGTGGAATGGTTTCTTAAAATCAGCGCTCCTCAGGTGGGAAATGGGGCAGGTTTGCATCAGCTGGGATATTCTGAAAATAATCAAATATAGCTGAAAGATGTTATTGAAGCCATTGATAAGGTATTCACAGAAACTGTGGAATCCTGGTTGGATGTGAAGCTTGCTGAGAGTCTTTCTAAATTGTAGAAATGCAGCTGAGTATATTTCAAAGACTTCTTTTATTTTTGGCATATTTTCATAACAGGTAGCACCAAATAGCACAATTTCAGAGGCTCATTTTCTGTGAATTCAGTTTTTAATGTCTCCTGTGAAGCAGGTTGGAGATTTGAATCTCAGAAGTTGTGTCTGACACTCCTGTGGGCATTTCCATCCATGTTTGGGAAGGGTAGAAAGCTGTGCTGGCTTTCAAGGACAGGCTCCCTCTGGAATTAGCAGAGTGTCAAGCATGGAGACCAGCATGGCTACTGGAATGAGTGCACTGTGTTTCATGCTTCAAAGTCACTGCTAAGTTTAAGTTGGGTTTGTCCATTTTACAGAGCAAGTGATGCAAAGCAAAGAGCATCAGCACTCAGAATGTAATGGCATTTGAGCAACAGCAGCCTTAATATAGGAAGGAGCACAGTAGAAAGCTTAATTTGGAACTACTTAAGGCACATCCCTGATGAGATGGTGAACAAACACACCCAGAGCGTGGCTCACGGGGCTGCAAATCTGTAGGCTGTTGGTGCAGGCATGCACACACTCAGGGTGCTTGTGCTCACAGGCAGATGTCCCACTCCAAGTGCAGTGTGAAGAGATGGGGCTCAATATCTGTGCCTTCAAATCTCCTTTTGGTTTCCTGGCAGGTCCCTGGGGTGGGCAGGTCCCTGCCGGGCTCGGGGGCCGCCCAGCGAGAGGCTCCCCTGGCCCCACAGCCCGGGGGCACACGGGAGGGACAGAGCCCTCATCCAGCGGCTGGACGGGCTCACACACCAGCCCCGAGGGGGAATTAATTTTATCCCTCGTATTAGATGCCTCTTCTGAGCACAGCTGTTTCTCAGGGCTGGAAAATCCTGGCTTTTCCTCCCCTTATTTGGATAACAGCTGAACTGCCGGCAGATATTGGACACTTGAGTCAAACTGGAGTTCCTAGAACCAAGTGACTAAATCCCCTTTTAAGCACCGACATTAAAAGGCGCCTAGAGCTTATTTTAAGAGATGCTAAGCTTCCACTTCAAGTCATGAGGCTCCATACTTGTTAAAGTATATTCGTGTCAAACAGAAATCCTGCTAATTTCCTTCCCTATTAAAAAAAACCACCCCACCCTGCCCCACTTCTTTGCATGCCAGGGCATTACAGAGATGTAGAAGGATTTTGAGTCCAGACTGCCTGACATGTGGAGCCTGCAGGCCCTGGGATGAAGGCTCTGGTGCCCATGACTGTGACCTGCAGAGGATGTGCACGTGTGAATACAGGCAACAGCATCTGGGGAGTTGCTGGGCATCCCGTGGCACCTGCCTGCTCTCTGTGCTGTATCTTTGGCATTCACGTGGCACAGGCACGTCCCAGAGGCCGTGTTTAGTGGATGTTGAGGGTCCCTTATGTGAATCCTATGGACCATTCAGTGCCATGGAAAGAATGTTGTTTCCAGAACCTGTAAATGCTGTCTCTGCAGTTAGGATGCTGTAACAAAGCCAGATGAAATTCTTTCCTGAAAGCTGTGAAGGAACACTCACTGCCTCACAGTCTCCAGGATTCCTGCTTCCTAAGAACTCAGTGTTAATGCTGAGGTGTGCATTGCTCGGGTCCAGCTCTGAGCCCCGTTCCCTCCTGCGGCCGTGCCGGGAGCATCGGCTCCTGCTGCTGCACAGCCCCCGTGCCTGAGGAGGGGTGAATCGCACCCCAGCTCTCCCCTGCACTGCACACTGCTGGAGGCTGCTATTCCCATTCCCACGGGGATGCCTGCAGGTACTGATGGTGCAGAGCCTCAGTCATAGTACAAAAACTCGCGGTACTTTTTTTTTAAAAGGTAGAAAATGTGCCGGGCACTGTTCAGCCAGTGAGCGAGCCGGCATCCCCACCACGGCCCAGGGATGCCCCTGCTGCACACAGAGGGAGGAGAAAGTTAACAGGGCCAAAGAGGAGGGCGAGGAGCCTGTCCGGCCCCATGCTCCGTGTGGGGCACACCTTCCAAGGAGGTGGCTCCCATTCCAGCAGGCTTAGGAGATGGGAATTGTGTGATCAGTGCATGTAACTGTGACTCATGGCTTTGCTATCCGGAGCCCCAAGAATGACTCTGCTGCCCAAGCTGTACCCTTACGTTTGCATTTTCCACAGAATGCAGTGAGTTCTGATCTCCACTGGCCCCAGACCACACTTGTGACGTGTGTCCCTCCTTCAGGAAGAAGGAATTTTTGTGAACAGCACTGCAGGAATTGCAACTGCTACAGCACCCTGTAGCACAGGATGTCTTTGCTATAGTAGTAATTACCAAAATGGAGAAAGAGCCTTTTCTGCCCTCAAACATAATGATTTTACTTAGCTGATTTCATTTGCATGGGAATAAAAGGAAATATATCCTCAGATGGGAACACATTCAAATGGGATGTCTCTAGAGTGACAGCAGTAGCTACGTTGCACTCAGATGCAAATAGGAATCTGGGGTAGCTTTTGCAGAGCCTGCATAACATTTTTCTCCAAAGTGCTATGCAAAGCAGCACGTGCCTGCTGTAGCTTCTGTCATCTCCTGTCACACAGGTGTGCCTCAAGTGGTTACTGACTCCTGGTCTGATGCTTCTGTCATCTAAACCTGAAATCATCAAAGCTGGCAGATCCAGAGATGAACCAAAGCTCCTGAGCCTGCTGAAATGTTGGCTCTCTTGTCCCAGCGTACGTGAGGAGGCTCCTGAGCTGCTCCTGCTGCTGCTGCACGATGCAGGAGGCTGCAGTGAAGGGCAGGGGAATGACAGTCGTGATCCATGGGAGCTCCTCCAGACAATGCCCCAGGCAGGGCAGCTGTGCACATAACCCTTCAGCTGCCCATCACCTCACATCTGTGCCCTCAGTGAATTCTGGGCTAAAGATCTTGTCCTAGTTCAGCTCCATCAGCACTGCTCAGCACCTGAGACAGGCAGTGCACTTCCACAAGCAAGCGAAGCCAGAGGGTGAGATCTGAACAAGCACAGAGAAGCAGCAGCCCAGGATCACCCTGCAGACTGTTTGCTGGGAGGAGTGCTATTTAAAGCTCTCTAGTCTCTGGTTTCCCTGACATGCCAGGAGGTGTTTTTAGCTCACTGGTCAGAGAATTGTTTGTCTGGGCTGCTGAGAGGTGGTGCCTGTGTCCCCATGGTGGTGGTACAAGGCCAGAGGCGCCTTCCTGGAGGCACACACCAGTGTTGGGGCTCCCCCAGGAGCTGGGGGGGTTTGTGGTGACCATGTGAACCACAGGAGCAATGCTGGGCACCAGAGATGTGTAAGCCTGGCTCCCTCCATGCCACATGTGCAGGGCTGTGGGCTGGGCAGCCTGGGAGTGGGGAGGACAGCATCTGAAGGATGGGGTGTCTGAACAGCTCCTGCCCAAGCTGGGGCAAAGCTCTTCCCTCTGCTGCCACCTGAGCAGCAGAGTAACCTCGAGCACCTTTCAAATGATGCTAGAGCAGGTTGTTAGTGCTGTGCTGTGAGGGTGGCAGAGAGGGAGCAGGGGGTACAGCTGGTGCAGTGATGCCAACACGAGGAGGGCATTTTCCATCACTTTTCTCTTGCATGGGCCTTGCAGAGGCTGGAGGGCTACGGTGCAGTGGGGCACAGCTGGGGCTCTTGAATACCTCTTCTCAGTGCTACACCTGGTCCAGGTCCTAGCCCTGATTTCCTGATTTCTTCACTAGAGAAGCTGGGGCAGCTTCAGCATCTAAAAGAGAATTCCAGCCTACACCAAGAGATCTGATTCAACAGCAGGGCTCATGGTAATTATCCAAAATTGCTGGGAGCCAGAATGTATCATATAACCAGTCAGGAAGAGCAGCAGTGGCCAGAGCACTGTCAGCCCATTGCATGTGCTGCAGCATCACCACACAGCCCAAAGCCTCAACAGAGACCTACCTGTTGCACTGTAAAATGTGGTAAAGAAAACTATTCCTGTCCAGAAGCTTTTGGACAGAGCATAAATCATGCATTAAAAAGTACAAATAATCAGAATATTGCTAAGCACTGTAGTTTGGAAGCCTGTGTGTAGAATTAAGGTGTAGACAATGAAGCAGTTAAAGGTGCCAATTCCACAAATCATCATTGTTCAAATTGCCTAAATTAACCTGTCACTGTACAGTCAAAGGAAGCTTTTTCCAGGGAAATAACTTTACAAACCCCAAGCCATTTCACAGAAAATTGAGCTGGCAGAAAGCATTGCATAAAATTAAATAACTTGCACAGATGTTTCTTGAATGAAAAATAAGTTCTAGTGATTATTGTCTGTGCCCAGCAGGCATCAAGACTGCCATCCAAGCTCTCCCAAGCACCTCCTGTGACAGTGCCATGTGCCACACCCGTGTCCAAGGAGGAGGAAAGAGAGGTTTCAATGAATGCTGTGGCATTTGGGCTCCCACAGACTCCCTGTGCCTGGGCAGTGACTGCTCCCAGCCAGGAGCCCATGCACAGACAGGCAGTGGCTGCACAGCCAAACCCCCCCAGAAATAGGATCAGGCTAATTTTAACTCTGTGGACAGCATTTGATATGGAAGCAGCTGGTGTCACACAAAACTCTGGGCCTGTCGAGCAGCCCGAGCGCATCACTAAAGCAAATATGTTCATTTCCACCCAAAGGCCATTAGGAAGCCAGGCCTGATTTTAGCTTGCACTTGACTCATTATAAATCACAGCTGTAAATTTGTAACCATAGACATGCAGTGTCCAAACTCTTAGATTTTAATGCCATTTCCTTAGAACAGTAAGGAATGACTTTTCTATTTCACCCTGTAATCCATCACATTGCGAGTATGTTTCACCTATTTCTGTTTGCAACTGGTAAAATGATTTTCTGGTCATACTCCCTGTGTTCTCCTTTTGTTAAAAGGTGTTCTGCAGTGAAAAGTTGATTTACTAGATAGCATGCTAATTGCCAAGAGCACATCTAGGTGGTGATCTCAGTGTGTGCTTGGATTACCTTCTTTTTGGCAGCTAAAACAAACATCCTCGGTAGAAAACCCCCAGAAATACAGCAGGGCTTTAATTTTCTGTCTTCTAGAGAGTGGCAGAGGTAGCACATGTGCCAAACTTCAGCTCAAGTGTCCCACAAGCAATTGATATTGCTTAATTGTTGGAAAGTCTCTCAAAGCCAAAAATGCCTAATTTAATATGTACCCAGCTGCGTTGGAAAGTTGTCTCAAGTACAACCATGCCAGGGTGGCTTTGAACTCCAGCTTGTGCTGCAGCCCTGGCACTCAGCAGGGGGCTGTCCCCTGCCCTCTGTAACCTTTGGAAATTAGGAAATGTAATAGGAAGGCACATGTGCACTGTGAGGCACAGGAAAACCAGGCTTTGTGTCTGCCTGCCCTCCCTGCCAAAAATAAAAATTTGCTTCTGCTTAGAGAGCTGGTCAGCAAACACATTTAAAATGTTACAGGTTAAATTAGCAGCAGAGGTAGAGGTGAGTTACAGTTCTTGTTAATAGCATTTGTGGGAAGTGGACAAAGTTCCTCTCTCAGGCAGCAAAGACACACAACTCAATTTTCTTGCTACCTTTTGCAACAACAGTAAGGAATTTCCCTAGTAGATAACAGTGTTATGAACAAAGCTTTTGGATACCCAAAACTTACTAATTAATGCAACCGAAAAGAAAAAAAAAAAAAAGTGAAAAAGAAGATACTCAGGCAACAAAGGGAATGAAGTTCCTTTCAAGAGGCTGGTCCTGGCCTCAGGTTTGCCTCACTCCCTGGTCTGCTGAGGAAGTACTTGATCCTGCACTGTTTTGTCCTTTGGAGCTGGGAGGCTCCACACTCCCATCTACACTTGGCCATGCTCACAAGCCTCTGGATTCAGCCTACAGATGTTCATTGTTCATTCAGCCAGGTGTTCATTGTGCCTTAGGGCCTGGGCTGTGGCTCCTGCCCTGCTGGGCCAGGAGAGGAGGGCACTGCCCAGCTCTGCCCATCCCCTGAGGTCACCCTCTGCTGCTGCCCTGTGCAGAGGCACAGACAGCTGTCCTTCCTCCTTGGCTGTGGCACAAGAATAGCCAGTGATGTGTTCTGCTAGCACAGTGCTGAACTGTGAACTTCCATGGCTGTAAATGATGGAAATAATTCTCTGCTCTGTCAGAGAGTCAGAGCAGCCTGTGCTGCTGCAAGGTGGAGCACAGGGTGAAAGGCTAAATCCAAATCCCACTGCTGTGATTCTGGTTGTCTGCATTACCTACAGTTCTCAGTGCTGTGAAAAGACACCCACTGAGAAGTTGTATTATATTTTCTGGCCACTTTCTTCCCTGTGACACCTCTACCTCTTTTCTCCTCCCCTGCCCATGAGCCACGTTTAGGAGGAGGCTTTGGAGCCCAGTGGGTGCTCTGCTGCACAACCCAGCCCACATCACAGCTGAGGGTCTTGGGGACCATTTCATCTTCTCTCAGCCCAGGGCATTAAATGAAGCACTGGTGGACTGGCTGCTTGCAGAGCACCTCAGGAACGAGATGAGACATTCAGGGGGGCAGAGCTGCCCATGGTTTCACCCCTTGTACCCATGCTGTGGAGCTGGGATGCCCTGGTTGGCAGTGGAGTCCTCTTGCTTTGGAAAGCACAATCTTCCTGGGTGCAGGCAGCAGGACTGAGCCAAGGATGCTGTGGGTTTGGAGCTCCTGGTTTGCCAGGATGCACAAATGACCACCCTTGATGAGCCTAAATGTAAGAGCAGAGTTTCGTGTGCCAGCAAGGGCAACGTTGCTCTCTGAAAAGGAAAATCATATCCCTGCCTCTTCTCCCCACCTCTGAAGCGCCTCAAACATCCCAAGAACACGGTTAATATGGTAGAAATTAAAGTGTTACTTACCTCTATAAGCCATCAGTTTGGTTTTGGGGCTCTTGCTGGCAGCAGTTTGTGTCAGTGCTGAGTCTTGAAGCAGGAAGTCTCCAGCAGCTCCCCTCTGAGGTCTGAGGCTGTCTGGGGTGGTGGGTTACATTTCTAATGTTCAGATCCCTGCTTGTGAGTGATGGCATGGCGGGAATGTCAGCTGTATGGGAATAAACTGTAGCAATTTATTCCCTCCAGCCTGTTTGAAAGTCAACAGTGGCACCATTAGCTGCAACAAAACAGGTCCAGTGTTGTGAGATACAACAGAGGCCAGATCCGTAATGGCTTATAATTTGAAATGCTAATAGCCCTGAGTGCTGGAAAGATGCCAGCTCAGGTCGATTGTGGCTCTCTACATTGAAAGGGAAGTGTAGAAAAACATTAGAAGCAGGACTGTCTTATACAGCTCTGGAATGTGAGGAATTTCCTATTCACTTGGGATATAAAGAAAACCTGAGCTTCTTCCCAGATGCTGAGGAATGCAGGGAGATATCTTGGTGGAGCCAGCATATGTCTAGCTGGCTTGGGCAGCCTCACATAAGCACCCTCCAGACTTGGAAGAAGAGCTGTGTTAGGCTGGTGAGAGCTGAAGGGATGTCCTGGTGATGGCAGAGGTGCAGTGCCATTACACTCCTAAATTTCACACCAGGTGCACTCTTCAGTGAGGTGTTGTGGGCAGGGCGTTTCTGAAGTGGAGGGTTGTGTCCATGCCAGTGTCACTGCAGCAGGGTAGTGAGCATTCCTGTGCTCCCAAACCCTTGGAGGAATTGCTTTGTGTGGATGCTCAAAGGATCCCAAAACAAAGCTGCTCATTGCTCTGCAAGTGTCTATAAACAAATTGGTTCTTGTCTGCCCTCACAGCAGTGCCCTTCCATGGCTGAGAGCACCACTGGGGTTATCCCGTTCAGGCTTGGCTTGGTCAGCCCCCATCAGTTTTGTGGCCATGGAAATAACCCAGCTGCCTTGCAGAACCCTGCCCAGCAGTCTGAGGTACTGAATAATTGGTTACCTTTTGTGGGATTCCCCAGATTCCCACTTTGAAAACAAGACTTGTAGTTTGCTTTCCTGCAAGCACAAGCTCTCAGATTTTTCCTGTTGCCTTTCTGCTTTATCCATACTGAGTCCCAGAAGCTGTGTGAAAAGGTATAAATTACCTTTGGCTAAAGCATCTCTCCTGGCACTGTTATTAATGACTGTTGCCGCTTTTTTTTTGTCCCTGCAAATTGTATCAACACCATTTGGGCTCAAGGATGGGATGGATCCTGCCCTCAGCATGGGCTATGGTGTAGGGATGCTCTCCCCTTCTTCTGGACAAGAAATTCTGCCACAAAGCAATGGGATTTACTTGGATCCCCTCACGAGGCAATCCAGCTCAAGGAATTTAAACTATTATTCACCTCCTGGGGGCGTAATTCCCAGCTGAACTTTTGAAGCATTTTGAATGCAGGGGTGGTGGGAAGAGACTGGCTATTCCAGCCATCTTAAACCCTTCCCAAAATGGAAAGCAGCAGGTGCAAAGGCCACAAATGCTGGGGCCCTTCTTCCTGAATTGTTTTGTCAAGGGCCTCTGAAGTGACATTTCAGTTTATACACCAAATTCTGAGGCAGACAAATGAGACTTTTTTTAAATTTTTTTTTTTTCCAGAGAGATTTTTGAATGAGGACTGCAGGTAAAAAAATCTTCTTGTGCAGATGAAGGGATGTGCCCTGTGGAGAAGCCAGGTATCTTCAGTGGCAAGTTGGAGCCTGGGGTAGTTTTAACAGTAAAAATGGAATTATTTCTGACTATTGTATTCAGAATTCAGCTAGAAACTTCTCACTCCCTGAGTAAACCCTGCACCTCTTTGCACTCTTGTGTGAAGAAGCTGGGCGTAAGCTGATGTTTGTGTCTCAAGGGAGCTTGGGATAGAGAGGGAGCTTGGCAGTGCTCTGAATTTCGGGAGAGAGAAGCTCCAGGTAGGTTGGCAGGTCCCAGCAGGTGTTTCCCAGAGCTGCCAGGTTAGCTGTGGCAGTCAGAGGCTGGCTGGGGCTGGTTACTGGAAGGGAGGGTGCTGAGCAGGGGTGTGCCAGGACAGCTTTGCACTGCCTGCAGGGCAATGTGAGGGTGGGGTGCCCATTGCTGGGGCAGCCAGAGCCCTTCCCCAGGAGAGCCTCAGACAGGGCAGAGAACACCACTGCAAGCTGAACATCACCATTTGTGAGCAGAGGAGAGACTCTGCGAGGCTCCTGTCACATGGAGGGGACATTGCCAGAGGATGTCACAGCCTGCCTGATGTCCCAAGGCAGGGCAGAGGCTCTGAGCGTGTCCTGGGAGTCTCCCCAAGCCTCCCCTCCTGCCTTCCCACACTGGGGACTCCACGTGGGTGGTAAACTCTGGTAAAGCTGCCAGGTTTGGCTGGATACACTTAGTCAAACCTGTCTGAAACTGGACTCTCCAGTAGACTCAGCCAAGTCTGGTTAAACTGAACCAAGTCTGAGATTAGAACTGGTTGGGCTGCCTTCATCTTTACTGCTCCAATCCCACATTTGGGCTGGTACAGATCCTCTGGCTTCAGAGGAGCAGTGCAGGTTTATGTGAGGGCCATGCTTGGACAACAGGCACACATTTGACCTTTCTCCTGACATTGTTCCATTTAAGATCTGATATTCTCAGTGAGCCAAACAGATCAGTAGTTTTAGACTAGGTGCTTATCATGGGCATCTAGTAAATTCAGATTATCTCTGACCACATTAGCCAAATACTCTTCTAAATTATGCTGGTGCATATTTGTAGTCTTCAAGGGGATTGAGCAAGTGTGGTGGAAAAGGACTGCAGATGAGCATGAGCAATTTGGAACTTTGTTACTACATAACAGAAGTGGCATTCCTGGCAGATACCCTCAGTCATCTGTCATTAACTTCTGAAAGCAACTTAGCAGAGGTGCCTGCTTGCTCTCCACACGCTGAATCCCAGGAACAATATTTTAGCAGGGAGACTGGCTAGGCTCAGACTAAAGTTCTTGCAGAGTGTTGCAATAAAGACATTACTGGATGCTGCCTCAAGGCACCACTTTATTGGGTGCTCTTACAGCTCCCTTAGTGCTGCTTTCTGGCAGCATTCCCAGGGGTTTAATTTCAGGTATTTTGATGTATCTGATGTATTTTCCACTGTAATTTAAACCTGTGCCAGTCTGGGCTATACAGACTTGTCCATAGGCAGTTTGAGGAGTGGTGAACATTGTTGGATGCCTGCCAGCCCTGGTAGGACACTTGCCCTGACATCTACAGAGACTGTGCTGATGTGTTCCTCAGCAGGCTCCTCTGCAGGCTGCATCAAGATACAGCTCTGCAAAACGTGTCAGAGTTTTATGTGAGTTTCCCCTGTGGATGTGGGTCTAGGTTTTGGAGCTGAGGTATCTCCAGAGAGGAATCTCTTATCCTGGCCTTTCCCTAAGCAGCCCACTCTCTAAAGCAGACAGGATTGCTCTCACCATCTCTCTCCATTTCCCACCACGACAGTGGTTCCTACAGCTGGGTTTTCCTCTTGGTGCTTAGGAGATGGAGCTAAATTATTGAGGCAGAGAAAATGGCTCCAAGCAGGGACTTTTCCCCGGGGCTGCCTGAGGCAGGGATGGTCAGGACACGTGCAGAGCGTGCCTGGCTGGCACTCGGCTGCGCCGCCCGCGCTCGCTGTTTTTAGCTCTGGCAGGAGCTCCCTCTGCGCGCTCAGGATGCCGTCCCAACAGCTGCAGCTCTCCTGATGGACACACAAGCACCTCTGGCCCGCACGTTTGCAGGTTTTCATGACCACAGACAAGGACATTTAAAAGTTATATTGCCTATGCTCTGGCAGAAATATTCCTCCCGACTTCATGTATGGCACAGCAGCTTTTATCAGCATTTAGGGACTGGCACAGGAAGAGGCAATGGAAGATGGTGTGAAGCCTGTTTTCTGGCTAGACAGCAGGCTTAAGTGCTTAAGGCAGAGCCCAATTGTAGTATAAATAGCTCTCTGTAAGGACAGTGAAAATGATTCTCATACAAAGCAGCTGAATTGGGACCAGCAAAATTTTATCCCTTGTGAAACTCACACCGATGTCTTGAGACTTGCTGTCTGTGTCAGGTCTGGGAGGAAACTGGGTATCTTGGAAAGGCAGTTTTCCAGGTGGGGATTGTGAACCTCTGCAAGTGCCTTCAGTGGAGGAGCTGGATCAGAGCAGGCTGGGATTCTCCCTGGTTTTATATATGGAGATGGTTTTGTTTGTCCTAAATAGGAGATAATTTTCAGGAAAAGAGCTTGGTGCTCTTCTCCTTGGGACTGCTGGATTTTTGAGCTGCAGGAGTTAAACTCCTAGCTGAGGAGCTAAAAGTAACTAACTAAGCTAAAGCTAAAAGCAATTTCACCCTAAAAGCAAGTCTCTCTCTCTGTTTCTGTGTCATTCTTTGCTTCCAGAAGGGCATTTTGTCTAATTTCATGGAGCATCAAAGACTGTGTCAACAAGGATTTGCTTGTGTTATTTCCCACGTAAATAATTTTTGCCTAAAACCTCGTTTATCCCTAAATTGCCACAGGAGACCCTCAGGCATCTGAAGGATTTTCATTTATGCCAGACATGAATTAGTCAAATCGTAGTCTTTTGTGCTGCTGTTCCTGATGTGCCCGTGGCCGCCAGAACGGCAGATGGCACCAGCACCCTGTGCTGCTCACAAAGCTCAGGTACCTCAGCACAGCCTGGGCTGTCACCAAGCTTCTGGGAATTTTAGCTCTAAAATCCAGCTCATAGCAGAGGGGTTTTGTTTGTTTGTTTGTTCGTTTGCTTGTGTTTTTTTTTCTTCTTGTTTTGATTTTGGGTTTTTGGTTGGTGTTTTTTTCAGTTTTGTTAGGGTTTGTTTTTGGTTTTTTTTTTTTTTGTTTGTTTTTTTTTTTTAATCTAAGCATCTTCA
>VZUI01022608.1:0-60196 GCA_013401135.1 Cettia cetti
CACTGTGGCGGCGGCGGCCGCGCTTGTCCTGTAATCGATTGCCGAGCGCGCTGAGCGGCCTCGCGCCGGCTGCGGGCACCCGCCCCCCGCCGCGCCGGCCCCGCGGGGGCTGAGGCGCCGCGGGGCGGGGAAGGGTCTGAAGCGGGGGAGCGGGTGTGTGTGCGTGTGAGGGACCGAGTGTCCGTGAGACTGAGTGTGAGTGAGTGTGTGTGCGTGCGAGGGACTGAGTGCGAGTGAGGCGGCGAGTGTGTCCGTGTGAGGGACTTTGAGGGAAGCACTGAGTGTGAGGGAGTGAGGGAGTGCGTGTGCAGGGCTGGGTGGGAGTGACAGTGTGTGAGGGGCTGACTGTGCGTGAGGGAGAGTGTGAGTCCGGGGGGGAGGGGGGGGGCGGGGGGCGACGACTCAGTGTGAGGGAGTGAATGAGTGTGTGTGGGTTTGAACCTGAGGGAGGGACAGTGTGTGTCTGAGGGAGTGTGTGTGAAGGAGGAGGTGTGTATGGGTGTGAGGGCGTGCGCCTGTCTGTGTGTGTGTGTCTGTGAGGGAGGGAGTGCGCGTATCTGTGTGTGAGGGAGGGAAGGGAGTGTGTGAAGGAGGGAGCGAATGAGTGTGTGTGTGTCTGTGGGAGGGAGGGAGGGAGGGAGGGAGGGAGGGAGAGCGGCCGCCGCCGCCGCCGCCGGATCGGTTTCTCGGGGTTTGACCAGCTGTCCCAGGCTAACCCTCTGCTCTCTGAAGATGGAGGAAGTAAAAACAGGATTACCCTTAGCTACGGCTCCTCCGCCGCCTTAGTCCCCCCACAGCCAACTGCCGTGCACAAACACACCTCCACTGGGCAGAGGGAGCCGACACTAATAAACACACAAACAAAAGGGGGATGGAACTGACTCACTGCCTGCGCGGCTGAGGTAAATCTGCGCCTGGCTTCTTATTATTTCTTTCTTTTTCTTTCTCCCCTCCCTTCCTCCCCTCCCCTCCTCTCCCTCCCCGGTCCCCCTTTCCCCGGCGGGAGGAGGGACAGCTCCGTTCCGGGGCCGGCGGGACGCGGGGCTCGGTCCGTCCGTGCGGGTCTGTGTGTGCGGAGGGTCCCCGAGCCGAGCGCGGCTGTGCAGCATCCCCGCTGGCGCCGATGACTTGTTGCTGTTAGCCCAAAATATAAAAAAATATTTTTAAAAAAGCCCAAACCAAAACCAACCAAAAAAAAAAAAAAAACCCCCCAAAAAAAAAAAAACAAAACCCAGGAAGACCAAAAAAGAAGCGGGGGCAGAAGCCGCGGCGGTCCGTTACCCAGCCCGGCCCCGCTGCCATTTCCCTCAGCGCCCGCCGCCACCTGCGCGCCCCCGGGGGGCTGCGGCCTGCGGCGGGGAGAAGCGGGTAGAGGGAATAAAATGACAAGCGAGGCAGGACTTCCATGACTTTGACAGGTTGTGGCAGGGGCGGGGAGAGGCAAGATGAGGCGCGGAGCCCGGCGTCGCCCAGGGCCGGAGCGGCGCTCCGGGGAAGTTGGCCCGGGTTTGCTGCGCGGGGTGTGAGTGCGCCCGCCGGGCCCCCCCTCTTCCCATCCCGCCCCGCATCCCTCTTCCCATCCCACCCCGCATTCCCTCCGCTCCCCCCCGATCCCGTGGAATCCGTAAGGAACCGGTGGATCAAGTTTTCCTCTCTCTCTCCGCGCTAGTTAATCGCATTGCTGTAGCACCGGCTGACCTCCCTCCCTCCCTCTCCTTTTTTTTTTTCTTTCTTTTTTTTTTTTTTTTTTTTTTTTTTTTTTTTTTTTTTTTTGTTCTTCATCTTCCTTCAAAGTATGTGCCATTCCTGAGCGAGTTTCCCCGCCGGCTCATCCCGGGGCTTCCCGGCTCCGCATGCCCCACCTGTAAGTGGCGGGGGCGAGTTTCTCTCCCCTATCCCTCTCCCCCTCCCCATCTCTCTTCTCCCTCCACCTCCCCTTCTTCCCCCCCCCCTTCTCCCCCCGCCCTTAAAAATTTTTTTTAAAAAAACTTTCTCAATCTTTCTGTGTCTTCAGTTCGAGTAAAACTCTCTCCCTCCATTCCTTGTGGAGAGGAAGGCTCAGCAGCTGGGATTTGCCATCACCAGCCTAAAAATGGTGACCAAACTTTTTCTTTTCCCTCTCCTCTTTCTCTTCCTTTCCCCAATGAAGAAATAAAAAATAAAAATCAAGCCGTGTTTTAATTTAGGTTATGGATGTTTTTGCGTTTCTTTTTTTCTTCCTTTCTTTTCCTCCACCTTTCCTCCCCTTTCCTTCCACTTCATTGGCTGGGATGATCTTTCCCTGTTGCTTCTGATGTTTCTTTCTTTTTCTCAGTGTGTGCCTGCCTACCTGGACTAGGGGGAAGATAAGGTAATTTTGAAGGGCTTGAGGAAGTGACTTACCTGAAAACTTGTTTGCGCTTTTCTTTTTGAGATTTCTTTTTAAGAGTTGTGAAAATCAGAAATTGAAGAGAGTTTGGTAGCAGCTAGGCAGGTTGAAATTTAAGTGTTATGTGCTGAATGCCTTGGGAATTTGATCTGCTTTATACCAAAGAAGAACACAGAGAAAAGTATTTATTTATTGGGGGAAAGGCAGGGAGTGGAGGGGGGGGGGAAAGGAAAGAGGGTTAAGGGAGGGGGAGGGAAGTGGTTTTGGAGACAAGAAGTGAAGCTGCCTGTTTTCCAGTAAGTAATGGAGAAATTCCAGGAGCCAGGGCTAAATATACTTGGCGATCAATACAGAAATGGCTCATTGTGAATAATTTAGCTGCCTGGTGCAGTGAGAGTTTTGAAACTAAAGGCAAAAAAAGAGGCCATGGAGGGAGAGAGGAAATAAAATTTTCCTCTGGTCATGTCAGATTCTTTACTTTTCCACTTAAAAGAACATAGTTATGATTATTGATCTCTCAGGGTTTTTTTTTCCCCCCACAATATATATCAAATGATAGCTAGGGGGTGTCATTCTATACAGTTACTTGGGTTTCGGGAAAGTAATAGCTTGTTCTGTGTCAGCAAAGTGCTTCCAGAAACTTTAAGATTGCTTCACACCACAAAATGTGTGATCTGGGAGTATGAAATGTGATGTTTGGCCCTGTGCTGTGGCAGATAAATAGAGTTAGAGTGAACAGGTGTGTGTACAGGTGTGTGCACACAGGTGTGAGACAAAGCTGGAGCAACTCTGTCCGAGGGGAATGGACATGGGAGGGTTTATTTTGTTTAGACCAGGAGGCAGCCTCTTGTAGTGGGTGTGAAAAGAGCAATTGTTAGTAGTGTCCATATCCTCAAAGTCTGTCCTGGCTGCAGATAGAGCAGATAATTGATAAAGCGTTACCATCCCAGCTTGAACAAACAAGCGGGAAGTCAGGGAAAAACTCTCAGATCAGGCAAAAATGTGAGTGGGGCACAGAGAGAGAGGTATGGTCAGCCCGGGATGATCCAGGTGCCACCTGGCCAGGAGGCAGCTGCATGTCTGCTCACATAATTTACGGGAAGAGTTCAGTGATTTGCAAACGAGCGCATGCAGTGCACTTGTGTGTTTCTCTAGGCAGTGGTTGCAACAGCGATAAAATGGGCAACTACTTAGGGCTTTAAGTAAGTTTAATCATTTAATGGTTGATACTGACAGGCGTCTCTGAGGGTGTACTTTTCTGCCTTGCAGCACTGCACTTTGACTATGGAAGCAGAGGCTGTTGATGGATATATTACATGTAAGTAGTCATTTTGCTTGATTATTCTGAATTACTTCTCTTCTCCTGCTGTCCTTTGTATAATGCAGACACCTGAAAGTTTAGCTTCCTTGTGTACAGTGTCTGCATTGACACTAAATTAGTAGCATTTAAATATAAACTCTCTGTATGACTGAGAAATGCATGGGGATGGGTGCATGTTTATTATCTCTAGGTTTAAATATTTGCTGAGGGTGAATGAACTTTGCAAATGAGAGAGAGTTCGTCTCCAGAAATTCAAAGTGCAACCAAAAACTTTTTATGCCTTTCCCTATGTATTTCTCTTGTTTTCTGTGTGTGTGTGTGTGGGGGGGGAGGTTTGTAAGTGCTTTAACTGACAGTGAACCCAGAGCTTTGGGAGGGAAGGTCTGTATGGTGAATTACTATTCCAGTCTTCCCCTCCCCAGCCGGGATTCTCCCTGTCTGCTAATATAAAAGTAATCCCAACTTGCTTAAAACCGAGCAGCTTGGACAAGGTTTGCCACAGGAGCGTGTGTAAAGGACTGGTGACAGTAGCTTTGAGGGGGCTCTTAAAATCGGCCAAATGTTTCCTGGGGGCCACTGAGAGTCGAGACGTGACAGGCTGTGGAAGACCCCGCCAGTGAAGGAGGGAAGGGCAGGGGCAAAGGGAGCGAGCAGGTTGTGGTTCTTAATCTTTGGGGTGTCTCTGCTGAAGAAAGGGCTCAAAACTTATGGGGGCCCTGTGTTGTGCTCGCAGGTGACAATGACTATTCGCCCGAAAGGGAGCACTGCGGCATGGCCATCGACCTCACCTCCAGCACTCCCAATGGGCAGCACACCTCGCCCTGTCACATGGCAGGCAGTAAGTCTCCTCTTAAGCCTGTTTCTCTCTAGCTGAGGGTTGGGTTGGTCTGGTCCTCCTGGCCCTTGGTTTGCTTACCAGGTCTTAGCCACTGCTGTTGGCATTGCTAATAACAGAGGAGGACAGGGAAGATTTCTTTTTTGGTTCTTGTTTGTGCTGGTGTCTCATCTAAACATGAACGGGATTACTAGTCTGAACTATCCCAAGGTGGCATTTGAGAGCTGGTCCTTACCTGCTCCAGGTAGGAAAACACTAGGCTTAACATGTGCTGGTTTTGTTTCCTCAGGTTTTGAAATCCAAATAGAATTTGTTCTTCTTATTATTAATACTATTGCTTTCTTTGCTTCCTGAAACAGCTTGAAGTAGCTTTATTTGAAAACAAACAATTTTTATTTACAAAACTATAGCTGATTAGAACAAAGTGAAAGGAGTTCTGTTTAGAATGTCGGGTAGAAACTGAGAGTTTTGTGAGTCCGCACAGTGAGAACATCAAGAGCTGATAATATTTATAGAATTATTCACCTGTTATATATGGGAGGTGGAGAAATGTATTTCATGAGATTTCATAAAAGCAACAATCTTCATTTTCTGTGTGTGTGAGTGCCCTACCTTTAAGTGTTGGTTACAGTGTTACATCAAGGTATTTACCTAAATGTAACCTCTGCACTTATAGTCAGGAAAAAATGTAACATGCTTTGCTCCCAACATACTTACAGAGTGTTCCTCTTTATGCGGTACTAATTTTCGTTCTGGTTTGTGTACACTATTTAAACTGAGGGTTAGTATCATGCCCTACCAATATCTGTGAAAGAAGGAGAGAGCTTCTAGGGTTGCTTGCTTAAAAATGCACAGCGTTTTGCCTTTGGAGTCCTTCTGAGAAAAAGATGTGCCTTTCCTTTAAGAATTCTTTCCTCTTGCAAATTACGGGTAAAGCGCAGTTTTATGAGCCTTTAAACTGAGGGTTATTATGAAGATCTCTCAATTATATACATGTTGCTGGAGAATATGATTTCTAATACTGTGGACTGAACTTTATATGACAACCACCCATAATTCAGCATCTTTAGACAATTCCAATTGTGCTGCACTGGGATTCTGATATACTTTATTATGTTGTAAAAGTTTTACTACTCACTTTCTTCATTTTCTTTGTTTCCTTTTTATTAATGGGAAGGTTTCATTGGAAGGGAAAAAAGTATCTGTGTTTTAAATCTTCTTTATATTCTAGACTGAAAACCAAAGTCAAATTAGGAATAAAAAGATCTAGAATGAAGAAATGCAGAAGGCTTTAACACGCTTAGTATTTTCATGTTCATTGTGTTAACATTTTCAATGATTTTTGAGCTTCATTAGTTCTTTGCAACACATATGTATCTGCAGCCTTGGTGAATCTCTTTTTATTTTTAGAGGTTTTTTTGTTTCTCACAGGTGCCTCAAATACTTTCATCATTGCTGCTCTGTGTTAAAGATGTGCTGCTGTTGAAAAATAAATGGCTCTGCCTGGGTTTCCCAAGCCAAACAAAACTCAAGCTTCTTAAATTTATTGTAATTTATTTACTCTTTGCAGGCTTGGGATTGTTGTGCAGAGAGGCGGCTTGTGCTGCCTTAAACATGGAAGATATTGATCAGAGGTTGTCAGCTTTCGTGGCAGCTGGTACATCGGTTCATTTGAGGTGTTTGGCCAAATCTTGAATCTGGCATGTGCAGGCTGAATCGCCAGGCTGGGCTTTAGAGCTTTCCACCGGTTCTGTGGGGCACAGGAAATCCTTTTAAAGGTTTGGGAACCCAGGGGCCTGCACCTCTTTTTAAAAACTTTTGGGGGGCTTTTTTTTTGGTATTTTAAAAGGAAAGATGGAGGTGGAATAGCTGTTTGAAATATTTTGTATGAATTTAGTAGCTCCCAGTGGATTGATCCTTTGTTTTAATAAGAGGCAGTGGCTGTGTTCTATTTCAGATTGGTTTGATTTCCAGTGCGTTACTGGAGATTAAGTGATGCTGGCTGCCATTACAGCAAAGCCCAGGGCTTATCCTCGTGGCTGGGTAGGACTTGGGAATGGAGGAGGTGATGCAGGGAGCAGACCCCAAATATTTCACTCCCAGGTTGGTTGCCAGTCCTTGCCAGAAGCACGTGGCCCTCTCTGGCTGTGTGCTCTGCATGTGCACCTGCAAGGTGCACATCGAAGTTTTGACCTTTGTTCTTCTCGCGTTCCATTGAATTGTTTTGAACCACGGCTCTTAATTTAGTTGGAATTTGTGTCTGGCTCAGAAGGAGAAACACCAAAAGAAGGGAACTTCTTGGATCTGTGCTGAAATTACTGAGTAGTGCTCTCCCAGCAACAGCAAAATTATGTGCTGGATAAAGAGTTTTCTGTGTTCATTAGCCCCTGGCAATCAGTGTTAGTAGTTCTGTCTGGATTACTGATGTTTTCAGGTTCTATTCCAAAAGGGTTTGGGTCGAATATTTTGGTGACTGCATCCTTTAACCTATTACCATTTTCAAGTATCTAGATGGTATTTGTAGGTTATGGATGGGGATGACACTCAGTTTTCCTTGTGAATGAGACGATCCCGAAAGATGAATCACACTAAATCACCTGTCATAGCTAACTGATGATCTTACATATACCTGCCTTCAGCAGAACACTGCATGTGTGTTGGCAGATGCTCTGTTCCAAAATACTTCACTGTAGTTTTAGGTAAGCAAAGATTTAAAATACATGTAAATAGTCAAACCAAAGAGGTTGATAGATCATCTCACTTTTCTCTACAGCAAAAGATGAATTAGTGTTACACCTGCTGAGTACAGATGATGCATTTACATAGCCCCAAATCTGGAAGTCCAGATTTTCTTTTGATCTTCATAGGAAAAGCTCTTACAAAGGCTGACACCCAGAGCTGGGTGTCACAGGCTTGCTCAATTAACTTTGTGTTGGTACTAGAGAGTTCCCTGCATGGCCCTAAGCCCCCCCAAAGACCCCACCGGGTTCAAGGGAGTCTGTCTTGTTCCAGTCCGTGAGTGTTGAACTGGGCTATAAGTGATCAGAAACCTCCGAATAGGAACTGGCATGCTAATTAAAGGCTAATGGGGAATCCTTATAAAAGAGGCTTTAAAAAGAAATAATTCCCAGTCACCTCCCCATAATACCACACTGAGTTCTTGCTACAGTTATTAGAGATACTTTTTTTTTTTCCTGTAGGTCAAAATGGACTTAAAGGAATGTCTGCTTTAGAAACTGCAGGGGCACAGTTGTTCAATCAGTTGACTCAATCATTGCTTTGTATAGGATGAAGGACACTTCTCTAAGATCACTGGCCTGGTATCATAGGGAAAATAGTAGCAGCAGCCATTAGCATCTGACTGTCAGCGACAAAGGCAATTTCCCCTTAAATTAGAGGCTTGACAGTGGGTGTCCCAGTTAACTTTCTTATCTTTGCTTTCATAGACAAAAGGAGCCCTTAAACGAAGCAGAGTCAGAACAATCATAAATATCAAACCCAACATCTGATGTTTGAAACCGATTAAAATTGTGGTATGCTTTCAGGAGCTGCTTATAGTAGTTTGAAGTGTTAGTAAGTTATGAGAATTAATTCATTAAGAGACTAAAGCATGTCGGCTGACTCTGCTGCTGAAAATAATGAGGCGATTGCGTTTTCTCCGTGGTGGGGAATGATCGCGCTGCCTGACGAGAGCGCTAATTGGGACAGCAGCACTAAGTGGGAATGATTTCAGCAGTGGTGTTTAAACAGAGCTTGGGCAAGGTTTCATTATAATGTAGCCAGTACTATATTCCAGGTGATCAGCGTGGACTATCAGTTGCACTTTTTTTCTTGTGGCATCAAAGCCCCAAATCTTTCCTGATCACTTTAGTTTTTCAAGCCCAAATTGTCATACAACTTCTGTTTTGTCGCAGTTGTGTTGCCCTGGGCAGAGAGTAACGTGTGCCACAGCTGTATCGGCACATCTGTAGGGATAAGGAAATGTAATTTTGGAGCCTGACTGTTGGAATGAAACCACATAAAGTTAAAAGTTGTTCCGTGCCTCAGCTCTGTGGCAAACAAGCCTTGTCACCAGCAGAATTTACTCCCAGGCATGTGAGGCTGAACCTTGCTCTGGGATTCTTTCCTGGCTCAATATGTGTTGCGGGCTTTTTAGTAGGATGAGGTGATGGAGGCTTCCTTTGAGGAGGGTGGTTGAAGCTGGCGGGGCAGGGCTGCAGAGGGGGACTGAATTAGTGCTTTGAGGCAATCACTCCCCTGATGTGTGCACTGGGGCATGAAGAATTCTGGCAGCCAAACTGCTGTGCTCTGAACTGGGGATTCAGGCCTCCTTTTCTTCCAAATATCTTGGAAAGTGCTAAAAACTCGGACCTGATCACCTCAAGATGCTGAGGAATCTTCTTTCCTCAGCAGCTTTTAAGGAGTATGGTAGGCAGCAGTTATTGGTCTGGGTATCTCCTGCCTCAGTGCAGGGATGTGGACTTTTGACAGTTACTTGAGATGTCCTCCAGTCCTTTGTGCCTGACTTTGCAGTCTTGACACTTTGATTTTTTAGAGCTCAGCTATGGAATTGCACAACGATGCCCAATACAGATGTACCTGTGGTTTGGCAAGTTGAAGGACAGTGAAGATGGACTTTGCCAAGATGAGCTCAGGCATGAGGGATGAGCTCAATAAAGTGTGGCAGGGAACTGTAAGAAGTGAGCTCCTTTGACACTTACAAGAGCACAATCTTTGCTTCAGTCTTTTATCCTCAGACTTGCTGAGAATTGCCAGGGCAGTAGTAGTTATCAAAGTTTTAGCCAATGCATTTAGCGTTCTTGGAGTTTGAGAAGAAAAAATATTAGGTGGAAAGGTGATCATCAGAATTTTATCAGAAATAGAGGGGATTTTCCAGACCTAAGCTCTGCAAAGTACTGTTACTCTGTATTTCTTGAAAAAAAATGCAACCCAAACAGAGGAAAGGGTTAACTGGAAATTAGGCATTTCCTGGAATGTACCTTGAATTGTGGTAGCTTTATCCACATCAGCTCAGATTTTTCACACTGGTGTGGTTAAAATCATGAAATAGTTCCTCTGATACCAACTCTGTATGTAAAGCAACACTGAGGAGCTGCTGAAGTGAGTTGGTGTTTGAGTATCTGTAGCCCACACTGCAGTGATGAAGGGCTCCCCTGTGTATTTTTCCTATCTTCTGTCAGTCCTGGCATTCCCTATGGAGCCACACACTCGGCTGCAAAAACATTCCTCCCTCTCAGTGAGTGTTATAACAAGGGTGGAGTGAAATGATCAGTTAATCTCATTAAATAGGGTTTTTTCATTCTGAAGGAAGTCTCTTGAGAGGTCATCTGCCAGGGCTTTGTTGCAGCACTCACCTTTCTTAGGAAGCTTCTGTTATTCTCTTGGACTGTCAGGTTCAGTTAACTTTCCCTGGTACACACCCTGTTACAACACCCTGCTCTTGCTAGCTTTGTAGTCAGCAAGTTTTCAGTGTTTGCTTCTGGAATTTCAGTTCCTTTGCAGACATGCCAATGAAAAGAGCAATCCTTCTCTTCCATGAAATATGACACTTAGATAGCAGCTGGATGACAAGATACCCGTTGGAGAGTGTTCTGTGTTTCCCATCCCTGAGTCTGGGGGAAGGTCCTACTCCTGCTGGAATCAATGGGTATCTTCTCCCAGGAAATTGGTTCAAAGGCTTGTTTCCAGTTCCTGTGGGCCACAGGCTCTGTCTGGTCCTTCAGCTAAGAGATGGTTTGCAGGTTGGCAGCACTAAGTTTTCCAGAGGGAAAGGCAGCTACCTGTGCTATTTTTGTGCAGTACTGAGGGTGAGCAGTGCTCGTCCTTCCAGTGCCAAGAGGGCATCTTGAAGGAGTGATGCTATTGTAGCCAGGAGGAAGAGGCAGAGCCTGCCTTTCTGCTTTTTGCTTCAGTAATCCCAGTGAATGAAAATCCTTGAAGAACCCACCTTGAAACAAGTCTAAAATTGACCTCTTCTAAAATTCTGTAGAAAATGGAAGAGAAGGCTGAGGCACTGCTCTGTGTAGTATCAAGCCCAGGTGAGGAGCCTGTGCCACAGTATGTTGTCCCTTCCCTAGGATAATGGACACTTGTTTGGAGTCCAGTGGAAGCAAGCAGAGCTGGATTATCACTGAGAAGCAATGAGCATGACAGATATGGCTCTGGGCTAGGTGACCAGAGGCCCAGTTTTTCTCCAAACTCTGCTCATTGTAGGGGAATCCCTTCATGTTTCTCTGCTTTTTTTTTTTTTTTTTTTTTTTTTTTTTTTTTTTCCCTCTTGCCTTTTATTTTCTGAATCACAGAAGCCGTAGATCACTTAGGATGGAGACTTGGATGGTACATGTTAGCCTTTGTCAAAAGTAGGATTTTTTTACAATATCTTCTTTGCTTAGGGGTTATTTTGCATTTAATTTTTGCAGCCCCACAATGAGACGCATTCAGAAATACCTTAATACCAGTGCAGCTTATTTCCTGTCCTGCACAGGAGTAATTGTGGTGGTCCTAAAGTACCCTGTTGTGGTGTGATTACATTAGAGCAACCACGGAATTTTAACTCTTCCCACACCACTGAACATTACCCCTATTCACACTGCCCAGCAAAATGTGCCCTTGGTCTGAAGCCAGGTCTACATTACCAGCTCCTGCTGGCACTGCTGTGTCAGCCTGTGGCTTTGAAGAACTGTAATCCCTCACAGGCAGAGAGATGCTGGCAGAGGCTCCTGCCCTGAGCCTGGCCCTGGCTGGCAGGGTCACCTGCAAGTGCTGTTACAGGTGTTACATTGGAAAGTACCGTAAAACAGCAGACACTGTTCCTGGAAAAGCATGGGCTTGATTGATCCCCCTCATTCCTGTGCTGATAGGTCGTGTCAGCTTCTGTGAATTAGAATGTCTTTTTGGTTTTTTTTTTTTTAACTGGCTTTTGCTTTCTCTCTGTCTCTTATTTTTAAAACAAATCTTTCCAGTTTGGAGGTTTATTCCTGTAATGCTGTATGGCCAAGGCATAGCACCAGAGAGGCAGTGGGCTCTGCATGCATTCTATGGCCTCCTTTAGCTCATGGTTGCTCTGTGTTTGTCCTGCCCAGAAAGGTCACAGGGCTTGTGGTCTTCCCTTTGGCGAAGCTCAGGCTGCTGGTCAAATCCCTGTGTCCTCTCAGGTGGTGGGGGAGGTGGGTCCTACGGCCACACCATGCTCCCACCCCCAGTGTGGATGGTGTGAATATCTGTGTCTACCAGCTGGTAGTGGAAAAAAAAAAAAAAAAAAAAAAAAAAAGAGGAGTTGAAGTGCATCATTCTCCTACACAGGTAGGAGCCCCTCTTCTTAGCAGACTGTGGGTTTTACACAAGGCATGAGCCAAGGAATCTGATTCACTGCAGACCTGCCTGCCCTCCCCACCATGGTTTCATGTTACTTGGAGAAGCTGCACAGACTTTTTTTCCAGCCTCTTTTCCTGCTGTGGTGTTGGTACCTATCACCTGTGAGGTTGCTCTGGGCACAGGTGTAGTCACTGCAGTAGGAGAGAGAGAGAAGAGGAAGATCAGTGAGAGTATTCAAGTCTCTGCCTTGGAGAAGGCCTTTGGAGGACTCTGTGCTCCTGTGCACCCTGAAACTTCGTGCAGAAGGGAAAGAAGACCCAGCCACACCTTGGTGCTGCTGCTGTTGTCAGGCCCTTTGTCCTGGGGGTTGGACCTCTCAATTGTTGTTCAACAGAGGCAGGACACCCCGAAGTACAGAAAATCCATTCACCTCTTGCCTGTCCCACCTATCATCTTTTCTCCTTATCAATCTGCTTCTTGTGTGAGGAGGTAAGGCAGGCTGTGCTTCCTCTCCAGCTCATGTAAGATCTGGGGAGGGCTTACGGGAGGGAAGACAAAGCCTGACTTTCTGATGGGAGCCTTTTCTTGTTTATCCCCTCAGTTCCTCCACTTGAACAAAACAAGTGTTAGACTGAAGATGATTGTGCTGTGACCTTCAGCATCAGGCTGGAGCTTTCTCAGCTTCTTTTTAGTGATGTTTTCCTTGCATTTCCTCCCAGCCTCTAAAACCTCCCAAGTCCATCAGAAGAAAGTGATGTTGTCCTGGTTTTTCTCAAGGGGCGTGGGTTCCCTCAGTCCATGAAAATTATGTAGGTGAGTGGCACAGAATGCTGGCTGCAGAGCCCTGTGATATGCTCAAGTCTATGGTAATTTTTCTCATAATTACTCTTGGATTTGGGAATGCCTATGTGCAGTTCTATGAGAATTCACACCTAATCTTTCCTAGACAAATCAGCTTTTGGACATTTTATGATTCCCTTTGCAAGCAAAGTTGCTTTTTTAGGTAACGATCTAGCCATAAAACACAAACTGAGAGTTTTTGGTAACTCTGTGCATCATTTAAACTTCAGCAGTGTGAATTAAATACCTGCTTTAGTCCAAGGAGCAGCAAACAGGATGGTGTGAAATCTCTTCTTTTGAAAATGAAAGAAGTTACTTCTTTCTGTATGAAAACAGCAACTCTTTTTACCCAGAAGAGATATGAAGTTTATTCATTTGAGGAAGAGTAGCTGTTCTCTTAAAGTTGTGCAGGGTTTAAAAGTTTCCAGGAAAGAGTGGCAGTAGACTTAGGACCTTGTTCTGGTTAGCAGCCAGGTCTGTGATAGAGGGAGACAGCTCAGGCAAAAGAATAAAATGGCGTTTGGTTTTTAATCTTATTTCTTGAGAAATTGATATCCTGCAGGGTTTGCTTTGTCGAGATAACAGCCCCTGAAGGAGAATAAATCTTATTAATTAGTAGTTTTGCATACTGCTTTTAATTGTCCCTTCCTAGGTACAGGCTTTGTATTGCACCTGCGCTGTCGTGGTGAGGGGCCTCTCTCCTGCATCCCTGGAGACTCTGCAGGGAACTGGCACCAGTGCAGAGTCTGCCTGAGTATAGAAGTATTTCAGAATACACCACTGGGCCTTAAATTTACTCAGTGCCTTAATCCTCATCACCTTTCAGATTTAGGCATGTCCTAAATGTAGTTGTAAGTAATAGTTTTACAGTTTAATCTCCCAAAATTGGGTCAACCTTGCCAGTTGTTTTGACCTTGTTATGAGCACAGGTGGTTCCTGGGTGAGTCTAAGACATCTCCGTGCAGCTGTGTGGAACAGTCTGGGGTATCAGCTTTACTTGAAACCTCCTTAAATACACAGACCTCTCTCTCTATCACTGTAGGGTATTATCCTTTGGATAATCTAGTCTTTTAGAGAATAATACAACAGTATCTCCTTGTTATATCATGCTTTTTCAGTTTTAAGAGCTTTACAAAGGATACCAGTTGAAGAGATACAAATGAGTAGATAAAATTTTGGGCTGAAGAGGTGGAGAAAAAGTAGAGACATGAATCTTAGGAAGAATTCAGCTCCAGTATGTGGGAGGCAATCAGCCCCATAATTTGTGTATGTGGCTGCAAATTGTCAGAGTATAGGTAGCTCTCAAGAGTTCAGAAGAATGATGTGCTAGTTGTGTATTTAAGGGTCAAGTAGTATATGACGTTAGCAGACTGTGAGAGCTCTGTGAGTTTATTCTTGGCCTTCTTTTAAATTTGTATTCTATGAATTGCACAAGTTATTTTGCCAAAATCCCGTGTACCTACATGTGAATGCCAGAGTGTCCTCATAGTCTAAATGCTATGACCCATCAGCTGCCCCCAAATTACCTAATATCAAGTGGAGAAGGTTGCAGCCAAAGAAAAAGATAGGAAAATGTGTCCAGCCCTGGTTCTGACAAGCCTGTACATGTGCAGTGTAGTAATACAAATGGAAAGCACTTAAAGAGGGTTTCAGTCACATACAACAGAGAAGTACAGGCTTGAAAAATACTAGGAAAGTGCAATTGTTCTGAAATGAGAAAGCCAGATAGAGGAGAAAGAAGTATGTCAGTTGTGTCTCGGCTGAAGGAAAAACTATTAAGCACCGCCCTTTTCAAATGTCATATGCATGGGAAAAAGTTGTTGGAAGCCAGTCTCTGCTAAGTTTACTGCTTGCAAAACCTACTTTTTTTGTGAGATGTTTGTGCAAAATCACTTCTCTGATCTGCCTGAGAGACCAGACATGACTCAGGCTATCAGCATGTAACATGGTTTCAGGTTGCTGTCTTACTGCTCTTGGTCTAAAATGCTGTAAAGAAGTGTTTGCTTTTTTCCCTACTTTTCAAGTGATTCATTCATTTAATGTCATTAGTGCTATTGTTACTTAAATTTACCTTCTGACTGGTAACCATTAAATATTTATAGAGAAATCGATAGGAGTGAGATTTTTGCTCGAGTAAATATATATCACATATGTACTCAAAACCCGAGCAAACTGCAGTGCATTCCAGGAAACAATCTATAGTGCTGCTCTGGAATGTTCTTCCTCATCTTCATGTCAGGATGTTTTATCTGTGTCCCAGCTCACCCATTCCTGTCACAGAACTCTGGCTGTTCTTTTCAACAGTCTAGAACAACAGAGCCTTAGGAAAAGAGTAGAAGTGTTTTCACTGTAGAAATGTGAATGATAATTGCCACATAATTACCTAAGGTTCCTTCATGACTGGATCCAGGGAGATCCTTGGGTATGATGTTACATCTGGGAGACTGTGCCCCAGCCAGAGACTGCTGTGCTAGAAGAGAATGGAACTGGCTGGAGACAAAGCCAGCCTTTCCCAGCATTTGGCAAGGGGAAGGTATTTTTGAGAGAAGGTGGTGATGTGGCATTGGGAGATGATGGTTTAAAACCAATGCCTAATTAAAAAAAAAAAAAAATAGGACTGGGCTTAAAATGGCTTTGGAGCCAGGCTTAAGTTCATTGGAGGGGAATAGACAGAGGTGTGAGATAGACAGCACAGCCAATGTGCGTAGGGCAGTTTATTCTCCATCTTGGGTCTCTGCAGCATTTTCTTGTGCAACTATAGATGGAATAAATCTTTGTAGACCATCAAAGTGATGACCTTAATCAATTGTTCTGGCCAGGTGTTTTGGAAGGGGGAAAGCTTCCTTATGAGTCAGTGATGAATTTTCAATTTATAATTATGACTGTGGTTTATAATAATGATTCTAATTATATATATAAACAGTTTAACCTACTATAATGTAAAATGGTAACATTTGCTGAGCTTTGGCTGCTTTCAGATGGTGAAAATGTGCTGGTGGTTGTTGGCTGGGATTCAGAAACATTTGTCAAAATTTTGTGTGCTATGTGAACAACAAAATTTTGTGTGGATTAAGTAATTATTAATTCTCTCCCGTTATCCGTCAGATAAAACTACAACTAGCCCATTAACCAAAATTAATTGTAAATAAAGCCGATCTGTTGTTGAGGAAACTAGCTAGAATGGTAATTGGGTAATGATGATGCATTTAATTTCAAACGGCAGATTTAAAAGCTACTCCTTTTGGCAGTGATAGAGCAAGGTGTTCTGAAATGAAGCAGAGTGCTTGTCACTGTCATTGTCCTCTTAATTAATACCACCAGGACTGCCTGTGTTTTGAATCTAATTAGTGTCCCCTGCAGAGCACTTGGGAATGTCCTGGTTCTGCTCGCACTGAAGCCGGTGGTTAAACTGTTCTGTGACCTCTGTGGGCACAGGAGCCAGCGTGGAAGTGGTGGTGTAGGACATTGCACACTGCTGCCTTTCCTCCTGCAGCAGCACACCCTCCTGTCTGAGCTCTGGGAATAGTGGCTGTGCTTTGGGATTTGCTACTGACTTGCCATGGAGATGGATTTGGAGTTTCAGGCCAACAAAACTGAATTGTGACTCAACGTTTTAAAAATGATTGAGTGAGTAATTTTCCATGCAGTTTCATTACAGTATCTTTTGCCCCAAGGATTATTTATTGTAAAGTAACTGCCAGCATGTTTTTGCTGCTATTTGTAATGTTGAATTTTAATAAGAAAGGACTTGTTTAGATAGGATTATGTTTTTATCCCAAATTGCCCAGTTCTAATGGTAAAATTAGCATCACGAGTAAAATCAGCACTTGTACCTGCTAGCCTACATGCACAGTTTCTTGATCATTTTTTTACTCAGTTTTCAAAAGGTATTAAATGTATTATGAGATGAGCACAGTACGTTTGATTTTAGCCAACTGCCATTTCAACCAATAACAAAGAAATGGGCATTTGTACAGAATATATAATTCAGGAGGGCCACCAAGTTGGAGGGAGGGAGCACTTCTGCTATAAGGACAGGCTGAGAGAACTGGGATTGTTCAGCCAGGAGAAGAGAAGGCTTTGGGATGACCTAAGTGTGGTAAGAAAGATGGAGAGGGACTATTTCCAAGGGTCTGGAGTGACAGGACAAGGGGGAATGGCTTCAAACTGACAGCAGGGTTAGATTGAACATTAGCAAGAAATTCTTCCCTGTGAGGGTGCTGAGGCCCTGGCACAGGCTGCCCCGAGAGGCTGTGGCTGCCCCATCCCTGGAATGTCCAAGGCAAGGATGGACAGGGCTTGGAGCAGCCTGGGACAGTGGAAGGTGTCCCTGCCCCTGGCAGGGCTTGGGATGTGATGGGTTTTAAGGCCTCTTCCAACCTGAACCATTCTATGATTCTCCTTGTCCCATAATTTGTAATCACTTTGCTGATTTATTTTTTTTTTCTTCTGACTTGGTTTAGAGGGAATTACGGAGCTAAAGCATCGACTTAATCTTTTGTGTTCCTTCTTCCCAGATTTGAAGGGAATATAGAATAAATACAATTTACCTGGTTTATTTTTAACTTTTTCTCCATGAGGTTTTTTTCTCTTCTGCTTCCTGGTCCATGGGGAGAAAAACCCTATGAGCATGTTTTAGTTACATCACTAATATTAGAACTGAGTAATCGGGTAGCTTTGGCAGCAGTCTCGTTTATAAATTGTTGGTGAGCAGATGGCTCACCAAGTTGGCATGCCAGCTCCAAACTTTCACAATCATGAGTCAAGTTTTAAATCTCAA
This sequence comes from Cettia cetti, assembly GCA_013401135.1. Classification (NCBI taxonomy): domain Eukaryota; kingdom Metazoa; phylum Chordata; class Aves; order Passeriformes; family Sylviidae; genus Cettia; species Cettia cetti. The sequence continues at coordinate 17,480 of VZUI01022608.1, forward strand.
GATTGCCTTACATACCAAGAGAGGGGTTTTTTTTATTTTTAATATGTGTTTGTTTAATAAATGTAACTCTCAATGGGTCTTCTCATTCCTGAGCTGTGTTTTGCACTGAAGCATGGCTTTTCAGCAGTCTCTGGCTTTGGGAATGCCTTTTTTCTCTTAATGTAATGAAAGTGGAGGCTTTTTTAGTCACTTAACTGAATATCTTGCTGCTAAGAAAAACTAATAAATGTCAGTGTAAGGGACATAAAAGTGAGGCTTGTCAGTCCTGGCTAATGTCAAACAGTTCAAATGATTGAGATCATTCACAAATGAACTTAAAGCAACTTTTGAGTTGTATGCATAAATATTTTTTAGGAATAATTTGCTGATATTTGTTACCCTGGATATGCAGTTCTCTGCCAATTTGTTTGTTTTTTCAGTGCGGGGCTAAGTCATTAGGCAGCATCCAGTACAAATGTTACATTTTGAAATGCAAGAGTGAATATTTTCTGTAAGCAAAATGTAGCAATAAGGAAACTGGGCCGAGCAAGAGTGCTCAGACATTCTCCCTGTGAACACAGTGAAGTTCCAAGAGGGTCAGATCTTGATTCACTTGAGAATTTGGACTAATATTACTGGAAGGATTTCTGCTTTTTTCTTTTTCTTTTTCCTTTTCATGCTATTCCTTTAAGTAAAATTAATATGCTATATGTGGGTTATAATGCATTGTGGGACCTGTTATGGAATGATAATTAGACCTTATTTCTAAATGATTCCACACAAAGTGTGCTGTTGTAAATTCTAAACAACTGTGTTTCATCCATAATCATGTAATTGGTGTGTGCAGCTAATTAGTGTGTGTTCAATTTAGGCCCAGATTTTTTGGAAATGTCTCCTGTTCTGGTCCTGATTTAGCAAAGCTCTTAAACAGATGATTAACTTCCATTGGCTTTAATAGGACTTAAGCACATTCTTAATCAGGGCCATTGTGTCAAATCATGTCTCTTGGTGACAATCAGAACAACCTGCCAGAGCCGTAGTATAAATATCTGTAGGTCCTTCTTAAATTTCGATTAATCATTTCTTTAATTCCTGAAGCATTTTGTTTCAGAATCTGAAACTCTGTGTAGGTATCTTTCTCGCTCTCTCTTTTTAAGCAAATGGTTATTGTCACAATCTAATTGTATGTGTAAAGTTTAAAGATTTTAACTAGCTTGGCAGGCTGTTTACATCAAATCTGTTCAATACACCTTTGAGATGGAGAAGAAGAAAATAGGCTTCTGAGAGTGCCTCACTGGAATATAAATGTCAGTGCTGATAGATATCTATGATAGAGAATTTGTGTGGGAGAAATAATTTAGTAATAAAATAGGTCAAATTAATTTTTATGCTGAAGGGGATACCTTACAATAACCATTTTGTAATTTTATGTTTGACAGTTTGCTCTGCATTATGTGGATAGGTGGAGAGGAGATAATGTAATCCATTTCCAGTTGTAAACAAGATTGCTTTAAGAGCTGCAGTAGTAAGATGCATGTTGGCTGACTTTAAGCTGAAAGGTAATTGCCTCTGAATATTAATGTGCATGTGGGGATTTTGTTTTTAATTCTGGGATTTCATCTTTGCCCTGTAGCAGCTCTGAAGAGGCCCTTGTTTTCCCAAACCCCACTTTGCTGCTAATTGAAGCTGATGGCAAATGTTGAATTTTGGGTCCTTTGCTTCTATTTTATGTGGCCTGTGTTCCTTGGAGAATGATGCTTTCTTTAGCTGTTTTTTTTTTTTTTTTTTTTTTTTTTTTTTTTTTTTTTTTTTTTTTTTGTTAACCACCTTTCGAGTTGAGGATTTTTGGAGATGCTCTTGCTGTCCTACAGCAGCTATGATGGAATTGTAGGTTATGGAGAAGGAGAGAAGTTGCTGCACTAATTAAATTGGAGCCTCTTAAAGAAATGAGAGTTAAGGTGCTGATCCTGTGCTCTGTAGTTGGCAGGCTTTCTCGTGAGTAATTTAAGACCTATCCAAAGCCCACTGCACTCTGTGGGAGATTCTCTGATTCCACACACCTGTGGAGCAGACCCCTATCACAGGGGGCAAGTTGTAGGTAGTGGCAAGCATACTCTGGGGGAGCATCAATTGGCTGCATTTGTATTTGAAATTGTTTTAGGCATGGAAGGCTACAGGCAGATTACAGCCAGCAAGCTGTACCTCTGCTTTCCATTTAAATTCCAGCCCTTGGCTTGTCCAAGCTGTTCCATTTCCCACTGCTCACAGTGAGGCTCAGCTCTGGGAACAGCGGGATTGGTGTTGAGCAGGATGTAACTGCAGCTCTGCTCTGGAGCAAGCTGCAGCTGAGCAGTGCTGCAGGAGCTTGGGAATCTGTTGTGTGCAGGGTTTTAACCTGCACGTGTTTTAATGGCACTGGGTGTGTGGGCTGTCATTAGTTAGGACTGTTTAAAGATGTTATAACTGGCAAGTGCCCCAGATGCCCTTCTAGCTGAGATGACTCTTCCTAAGGCAAGCATTCAAAGCAGAGTTCAGCATTCCTTGTTCTCTGTGGCAATGCCAGCCTTTTCTTCTGAAAAAGAAAAACCAAATAACAAAAAGGGGTATTTTTAGCTTGGATCGATTTGCTGATCCAGTTTAGTGCACGGTCTCACACAGTGAGAGGGTGGTGTCTGAGCAGGGATGGGAGCTCCTAGCTCCTTTTCTGTTTCTGCAGAGGAACAGGCACTCTGAGCTGCGCTGATAGCTCGCACAGGCCATCAGCCGTGTGGTCAGCAAGGCGGGCAGTCGGCTTTTCTGCTGCCTCTGACCCAGTGCAAAGGGATGCAGAGGGATGGGGCAGCAGCTCAGAGGCGTTGGGTTCACAGTTGCCTTTAGCTCACAGCTCACATTTGGACTGTAACCTCATGTAACACCTTTAGTTAAACAGTAGTGGTGGTGGGAGTGGGAACCACTGAACAGAGACAGACTTGAATCTTCCACATTCCTGCACCTGGCACAAACTTTGGGGTACTGAGTTTTTTTGGTTCAGAATGATTTTTAAATTTCCGTAGTGCCCCATCTCCAGTGATTAGGTCTGACACTTCCTTTAACTTGAAGTTAAGGGGAGTCTTGGTGGTATTTCAGTCATTTTTGCAACATGATACTGCTTGTAGCAAAGCTGTTCTATGGATGCCTATGCTAAAAAATTACTTAGCTACAGAAACATTTGACTGTAGGCTGGTAAGCAGAAAAAGTGAGGGTGTGTGGGTTTGTGAATGTATGTTGCCCATTAAGGAGTCTCACTCAATGCTGGGTGCTTCATTACAATGAAAAAAATAACATAAAAGGATTGTAATAACTAATTAACTTGTTCACTAATGGATCAGGCACTGTCTTAAGGGCAGTAGTTTAAAAGAGCCCGTTTAATGAAAGTTGACTGGAGGTATGTCCTGTGGCTATTACAAACTTTGTTCTATAATAGCATGTATTTTTCAGTAGCTCCTTGCCATGCTGTAATGTGGTTGGAGTGGGAGAAATTAGAAAACTGACCATTTCCCGGCAGACAGCGATAAGTTTCTACTCAGTCAGAATGCTCTATGCACTGTGATAGGTTTATAATTATTATCCTAAGATTGATGTTTTTGGGGGGGAGTGTAAATTTGCGCAGCAGTAATCCATTAAGAAATCAATAATCATTCCATCCTGAAATGCAGTTTCTCTACAACATTATAAATACACACCAAAGATTTGAAACTCTGCCGGTTTCCCCTTCTCCACCCCCCTTCTCCTGCTTCCCTGAACTCCAAGTTCAATGCCCTTTGTTGTGTTGGAGAAGCAGTTACGTGGTGGGACTCTTCTGTTGGGAGAAACAAGGCTGGTAGTATTAGCAGGCTCCTGAGAGCCAGTGACACCTTTTAGTTTGAGCTTTGCTTTCCCACCAAAAGTACCGTTTTTATCTTGGGGAAACTCTCCCTCTCCTCTGCCAGGGTTTCATCCCTGCTAGATGGGGATGATGAAGATTTGTGCCTTGTTCCTCTGTAGAGAACAGTGGAGAGGAAGTATTATAGGAGTGCAGAGTTGTTGTATGTGTACATTTCCTTTTCCTCACTCCTCCTCGTTTAGACTTAGTTCTTCATGTAACAGTTCAGAGGTTTGGCTATCAGAGACCAGCACATCCTGCAGGACTTCCCTTTTTGCTCTGAATTCTCCCTAGCTGGGAAAACACATTTTTGAATTGCTGCTGTAAGTTATCCCCTGATGTAGAGAGCTGGAAACATACTTTATCTAGGAGTGAAGGTGATCATAACTGATAAATAGTAGCTGAGCAAAGAGTGAGAGTATTATTTATGTTTCTTTGTGGAGGAATAAAGGATCTGGAGTGAGGTACTGGGTCAGCCTGGTTTTGATCTTGCAAGGAAAACTGTGGATGGAGCAGGGAGATGTTATTCCTGTAGCAAGAGCCACAAAACATGGAGTATATCTAATACTACATTTCCATGTCTTTTACTTTTATTATCACTCTACTTTTTTTTGTTAGAGCTGGTTGAAAAATAATTTCTAATAAACAAACCTCCTTTTTCCATTTCAGTTTGAATTACTATTATTTTAGCTAGCTCTGCTGTTGGTTGAAAAAAGGGGGATTTGTTAACGACAGACTTGGTTTTTACACCCCCTGATAGTTTTCAGGGGCAATTTCCCTCTTTCTCATCTGCCTGAAAAAAGTATGCTTGGCTTGCTATAGGTAACTCAGACATGCCTTTTCCTCCTCTGAGAACATCCATGGATGGGTCACCAGCCTCATCAGCTTTGAGAGGGAGAAAAAACAGTCTTTATCACATCTTTGCTTTTGAGATTTTTAAAATCTCAGGTTATGTCCAGAGGTCTAACAAGTGTAAAGTGTTGAGTTTTTGGTGTGATTTGGTACATGTGTGCCTTGGCTTATTTGGGGTGGAATTCCACATGGGTAGAATCATTACATGTGTTTTAGTTTTTGCAAACAGGAAGTGTGGGTGAGCTGGTGACGAACAAAACTGGACACTGAGAAGCCAAACACTGATTCTCAGCTCTGTAGTTGCTCCAGAATAATCCAAGGCTATTGTCATGGTAAATTCTCTCACTGCAATCCTGTGTGGAAAGAGCTTTCACACATGGTTTGACTGTGGGGACTCTTGCCTTTCACCGGTTCTCACTGGAAACTGCAGTACTTGGATGCTAATGGGAAAAGACCCAGATGCCAGCAAAAGAAAGATCTTGTCAATTGTGTTCAGTAGGTTTTCATTCAGCATTGACTTCTTGTCTGGTGAACTTGAGGGTTTTTTCCTTAAGGCCATGAACCCTATACTGGGTACTTTAAATAAAGAATAGTTCCTCACTTACCTAAAACTGTCCCTCTTGCTCAGATGCTTGTAGCATATGAGTTTAGCAAGGACTGACACTTTATGGGTTTTGACTCTTCTTAATTCAATACCTTGTAACTGGCTTCATTTCTTTGGTCTTCATACTGATTAATGGCATTTATACATCACTAATGCTTAATTTTGAAAATACCTTTATTTTGCCAATCAACTTGTGATACAGAAGCAGCAGCTGATTGACAGCTGATTTTTCTGCAATGGTTTGCTGAAGAGTTCATGCCAATGACATGTGGCTTTTCAACGAAATAGGAAGACTTTATCACATCTTTTTGTTTTACCCATTACCTTTTTTTTCCAGTGGTTTGCAGAGCAGTGAGTGCTAAAAGCCCAGTATCAGCTCACAGGATGCCGAGTTTAACAGATAGGGCTTTATTAGCTCTCAGTTGCATTTGTCACTATTTCACAAGTCTCTATTTAGAACTACCTGTAAGTGGTTATTTTCCAGTGTGGTTTTCAAAGACAAACCACTTTTTTTCTTATTGTTGTCGCTGCTGGTTTTTTTAACTACTAAAAGCTCATCACCATGTATATAACTCTTATGTGTCCACTGATAGCTTGAGTGGCACGTTACAGAAATAGGTGTAAGTGGCTTTTTGGAAAGAAAATTCTTCAAAGAGAAATATTTAACAAACCGAACAATTAAGAGATGCCATCTCAATCAATAAGTTAGAGTTAATTGGCTGTGTACAAAGCATTTTTAAACAACTTCCCTGAAGAGTCTCTGTATTGAGCTTAGAGTGCATTTCTAGTGAGGCTATTTTCAAAGGCTGGTTTCTTCTAAAAAGGAGTTGTTTTCAATATTTTCTAATTTCCAGACTGAATGCCGTCTTGCATATGGGTCTCACTGAGTGAATTTAGGACTATTTAATAACAGCTTTTTATTTCTTCCTTTGTGTGTCTGTGCCCCCCTAGGAGTATCCCATGTTCTTGTGACTGCAAACTGCTGGTCTGAAAAACAGTCAGCAGCTGCTCTCAGCCTGTGGGCAATAACAGCACTTCAAATGTGCTGTATTCAGGTGTCTGTGTCACCTCATTTTTCTATTTCTGTCAGCTTTATCAAAGTCTCCCAAGTGCAACACATTGACCACAAGCCACGTGCTGGGACCAACGGTCTTAAACTGATAGTTCAGCTTCATGCTTGTAGAAGTGTCATAAACCCTAATGGAATTAAAAGGGAAAAAGAACTCCAAACCCCCTTATTAGTACCCTCAGGTTATGGATACGTTTCCAAGAGGGTGTTTTATGCCAAGCCTTCAAAACCCTCTCCAGTGATGAACACATTCTCTGAACCTTCAGAAGAGCTTCCCCTCTCTCTTTTAGCAAGAGCCACCTGTCTCTTTGAAATGCCTCCCTTGGGATGTTGTAGGCCTGACTTCTGCAGGTGGCAGAGCTGGCTGGCCCGTGTCTGAGCGGATCAGGAAGATGTGCAGTTGGACATTGGAAGAGTTGCTCCAAGTGGCTTGGTCAGTGAGACAGCAACCAAGCTGCACAGCTGCTGAAATGCCTCTCGTCCAGCTACAAGCTCGTTTCACCAGACAGGTGTTTCTTGCTTTGTGGGTTGTGTAGAGCTGGTAAATGAGTTTAATGAAGCTCCCTCCCTATTTTTTTTTCCCTCAACCGAAATGTCACCTATAAAAGTCAAGGTAAATGGTAAGAAAGGAAGAAATCACTAGCATAAAATCTGGAGAACTAAATAGTTCAAAGAAAAATACTTTTTAATGCTTTTCCTGGAAATTTTTCTTCCCTTTCGAGCCACCAAAGTTCCTCACTGTGGCTTGGAAGCTAAAGGACTGTGATTCTGGGTATTAGTTCTCAAATAGTTTGAGCAATGCTGCATTCAGATGAAGAAATGTTAACAGGTCTTGTTCAGACTGATTCTCCCTTATGCAGTTGGGTAAAGGAGTGGGGAGTAAATCATTGAGTAGGTATATCTTCCATTCAGCAGGAGCTGCACATGATGGGATTATTAGTATTTCTAAACTAAAGCCCCTGACAGATCCTTGGATGCTTAAAGCTGTTGTGATGCTTTACCAGATGGTTCAGAAACTCAGTCTGGAATATCTCATTGGCTGGTGCTGAACAATGACATTTCAAACCCACACGTTTGTTTGGATTTTAATTTTCAGGAGGATTAAAGCTTTTTGGGATATGGGCTGTCTCTTTCCATATATATGATCAGCACCTTATGTAGTTTAGATGCTTCTGCAGTGTCTTTATAATTCATCATATTACAGAGTATTTGGAACTGTTGCACATTTTTAGCCATGTGGTCCAGCAAAGTGCAGACAGGGATAAGTGTGCAAGTTGTTGCCTTGCTTAATGCAATGAGCGTGATGACTGAGACTGCTTTGTCTTGTGTCTGGTAATTGTGTGAGTAGGTGATTATGCTGAAACGTGCCACTTTTGATTCTGTATCCCTCTGTTCTTTTCACTTCTCAAATCTTGTCTTTGAAGCCTCGGTCCTGTAAATACTAATGTTTGCATAACTTCTATTCAGTGCGGTGTTGATGCTTATTCCTCTTAGAGGTTGAACTGTTCAGTCCTGACTCTACTAAATACATTGAATGAGACCCCACTGCTCTTGGGGAGAAGATCAAAGGAAACTGGTTGGGTTTTACTCCCTTTCAGTCCCATGACATTTTGAAAACAGGATGGAGTGTCCCTCTGGCAAAATCTAAAAAAATTTTAGGGCCTTCCAAATAAGCCAGTCCTCCCTGACTGCCAACATGTCTGTCCTGGTTAAAACTGTGATCTTTCTGCTACTTCCAGACTGCCTTGGAGCAGGAATGGGAGTATTACTATGAAATTCCCTTCTTAATTCCTTAGGGCAAAGATTGCTGTTTTGTTGTGTGCAGATAATATCGGGTAGAGGTAGGCTACTATGTGGAAATGTGCACAGATCATTTTGGGATCAGGGGAAGGATTTGAGATAAGTGTTTGAGGAATGGAGGACTCTTTTATGATGCTTGTTTAAACAACAGTGTTAATGTACATTCTAGAGTGCAGTGAACCAGGATGCTTTGTTGACAAGTCTGGGAGGTTTGGCCTTTTCTTCTCCCTCTCTTACCCCTGACAACTTAATTAAGAGAATAGCATCGGTGGGAAAAGAGTTCAGTTATGTTGAGAAGGACATTTGACATAATTATTTTTATGTGTTAGACTGGTACGTTCTATCCCACTGTTCTCCATATGATTCATTCTATTTGTGTATGATTGTTGCACAGTATTCAATAATGTGCCTTTTTTTTTTCTGTTAAACAAGTATTCCCCTAGCTTGTCTCAAAAAGCTGACACATGTTAATTCTTCACTCAGGGAGTTCTGCATCTGTCGACACTTCAGACATAATCAGTTTAGATTTCAGCAGCTGATTAGTGCTCACCTCTAACCAAACTCAGAAGCTGTTCCTCCAAACGGTAACAAATAATATCCTAATTAGTCCTCTGCATAAGGCTAGCAGAGGCCTCAGCTGAAAGCTGCTGCTCTCCGAGGCCTTGCTGTTCTAGTCCACTGCCTTTGCAGACTGTTGGATCAGCGTTTATGCTCAGCTTTTCTTCCCCCGCCTTAAAATGCCTTGCAGAGCAATTAATTATGCACCTGAAGATAGGCATTAGGCACGCAACAGTATTCCACACACAGTTATGAACGTTTCATTAGAGGCAGGTAATTTCTGTGTGATTATGAAAGCAGGAATGCTGGGCAGGGCTCCAGGATTATCCTCCAGCGCCTGTAGCCGCTGCGTGTCCCTGCGAAGCTGTTTGACCCGGCCGGCTGATGCAGCCGAGCGCGGCTCTCCGCCTTCAGTCCTGCCTCGAACAGGAGCCCGCGGAGTGCTCGGAGCAGCGGCTGCAGGGAGGAGGACAGCGCGGAGAGCGACTCCTCTCTACTCCGGGGACTGGCTCCTTATGACAGACAGCACCAAGTTTTACCAGGAAGTTTTATCTGGCTTTATGCTTTTCTGAGTCTGATTAGCGACTTAGCAAAACATGCCCATCCCTGTCCATTAAACTCCCTGTACTTCCTCTTAGCTAACACTTATTTTGCACAAGCCTGGGGATTTATTTTTTTTTTTTTTTTAATAAATCAATGTCTACAGAGGCATAGTTTAATAAGTACCACTCACAGGGATGGTACAGTAGCCACTGGCATCTCTCAGAACAAAAGTCATGTGAGCAACTATAGTTGGATTAGTGTGACCTCAATAGTACAGAGAATTGTGGAAAGAAAAGAGAGAGGATGAGGGGGAAAATGCCTTAAGATGCCTTCAGGAAGCTGTGCAACTAAAGTTGTCTGGAGGCAGGCTGAGCCAGCTGAATACCAGAGTACATAAATATCCGTTAGTTTAGAAAGGAAGTTTTAAAATGTCAATTGGATTTTCAGGTTTGATTCAATAACTTTTTAAAATCCTGCTTAACTTTGAAATTGAGAGGGTCTATTTTAAAACATAACAGTAACAGAAAAATCACTTAAATAACAGCAAAAGTGCTGCTTAAATATTTGCTGCCGAAATGTTAGAGTGTCTAGCTGCTAAAATTGGGGATGTCACAAAATCAGCACCTAAAAGCAGAGCTTGTTGCTGAAAGTGCTTCATTGCTGTAGCTGTTGCTTTTTCTGTTGGTATAGGAATATTTTCTTTAGTTTATTCAGAGTTCAGTCAAAGTGGGTAAGGCGGCTAGTAGGTGGAAAAGCAGAAAGATTTGTTCTCCTCTGGAAGCTGGTGAATAAAAACTGGTTTGAGAGGTTGAGGCCAATTCCATTTTGCATTCAGGATAAGGTTGACATGAGTAATGAATTTAAAAATCACTTAGAAAATGAAGCTGTTAATTATCTTTAATGTATTAACATGTAAAACAAATGTGTGAATAAATGAATGTTAAGCTTTTTAAATAAGTGCACAGTCTATCCCCCGAGGTAATAAAAAGTGCCTAATCTACTATAAAGCTTCCATTTATTTGCAAAATCACTGGTCTCTGTGGCTAATAGTTTTTGTTTAGAAAACAGCTGAGAAGTCCAAATACAAGATTAGCTACAATATTTAAACTGAAATTTCCTTGTTGCTTTATTAAACTCCAGCTTTAAAAGATGATTTCATCACTTGATTATGAATTGATTCCCCATGTCTTCCTCTTTACTCAAAGGTATTTATCTTGGAGACAAGGACTAGAGTATACCTAATCTATCTGCATTTTGGTACTGTAGCTGGTATGCTTTCCTGAGAAAGTTGTTAGCTTAACTAAGATCGAAATTGATACAGCTTTTTCAAAGTGCATGAGAAAATGTCTAAATGAAAGACTGTGGAAGGCTTGGAAGACTATTAAAGATGGGACTTACCAGGCCACAAGAAGGTGGCAAGCTCCTTCGGTCCCAAACCAGATTTGTTTCAAATATTCATTAAGGAATTGCCATTAAAAATGAGGAGGTACTTATGTCTCTTCAAACTCACGTCACAAGGCAATATAAGCGTGAAAAACTCAGAAAATTGTACAGGAAGAGTTGCCACATTTGGGCTGGAACAATGGAAAGGAGATGAAATGTGGGAGTGCGTGGTGCAGGGTCGGAGGCCAGGGACCAAATTTCCGCTGTAACCTGCGTGCCTGGAAATAACAGAGGAGGAATAAACTGGGTTGAGGTGCTGTGAGAATTGTGTCAGGCAGGAAAAAGGCACGTGCTGTGACGTGATCTTACAGCTGAAGTGTTTCCAGTGGAGAAGGGAAACGTTGATGCTGTTGCAGCGGGGCAGCTTGGCCCACGCAGAGGTCTGCGCTTCAGCCACGAGACATCTTCTGTTTCAGGAGCTCCCTTGTCAGACCTAGTGTGGGAATCTCTGCTCTCTGAGAGGAAATGAAGGGCTGTTCTGCCACGTCCAGCCCACCTGGTGAATTAAACCTTTTGAAAGGGTATGGGATTGGGCCCATTGAGCAGTACAGGAAGGGATAAATAGCAGGCAGGGTGGCAAGCTATTTAAACTTACAAAATTGTCACGAGAAGCAGCAGACTAGGAATGAAGCAGAGTTACCCTTTTGCTTCTGCCAGAATGTGGGCAGGAGTCTGACACATTTCTGAATGGGATCATATGGCACGATGGCCTGACGGCGGAAGGCTGAGAGTCACGTAGGGCAATGAGGCACCTTGTACCCCTGTAGGGGTCACCAGCCGTGTGCCTGTCTGAGCCTTGAGCCTTCCTCATCTCAAATTCTCACTCCAAGGCTGGTGGCAGCCCCTCTCTACGCTGAAGTCCAAGCCAAGGCCTGCAAAGGCTGTACACCTAGACCAGCACTCCCTTTTCATGGGTCACAGCGCAGTTGTGCAGCAGCAGCAATGTCTTTTCCGTGTTCTTTTTGTGACTTTGTGCAACTCCAGCATGAGTTTGCTACCCTGTTGATTGGTCTGAGCTTCTGTAGGAAAACCAAGATTTTCCTTGGCAAAACCTATACTAGGTGTATAGCAAGGAAGCAGTTGCCTACAGGGAACCCTGGGATACATGAATGCATGGTTATGTACTCCCTTTAATTGAATGAGCTGCTCTGTATTTTACTACAGAGCTGGGATAGCTTGCAGTTAATGAGAAATAAAGTTTGTTTCTCTTTACATTTGCTGTGCCACAAGGTAGCACAAAAATGAAAGTCTGGAGAGGTCTGCATTTCAGATGAATGAGTAGCAGCAGAAATCAATGCTCATGCTCACATCTGAACCACTGGAGATTTAACTCTCCCTTGGCTAACTGAAATTCTCATGGCTGTGGGAATTTTGGCTGAACCACATATGATTTTTCATAAAACCTCCTCCAAGTTTTATGTAAGTATGCTGGCAAGTTTGCTTTGATTTTTATGGAAGATGCTAGTACAGATCAAAACCCTTCAGCTGGTGCCAAATTTTCATTTGATGTAAGGGGCCATAAATATAGATCTAATAAGGGCTTCTGATTTAGAGCACCTGATATTCGAGTTTGCTAAGTACTGGGTTTGGGTTTTTATAATACACAATCATTTTTACCTAATGTAAACCTCCATAATAAAACTTGGTTTTCTTTCCTTTCACATGTACTTATCATAAGAAGAAAACAAATGCCATTCTTCTGTAATGTGGTTGAAATAAAGAATTTACTCCAATGATCAAAATTCAGTTTGGTCATTCCTCCATTATGAATTCTATCAGACAAACAAGGTGTGCTGCCCAGGTAGAAGGTGAGACCAGGGATTAATTGGAGCTGGCTATGTGGAATTTTTGAATAGTAGTTAGTAGAAAGAATAAGTTTTAATGTTTTTGGGATCTGTTAATGCCATAACAGTCTGGGATATATTTTCAAAGCACCGTTCACTAATCCTGTTATCAAATAATGGGATTTGTGCATGTACCTCCCATGAGCTGCTTTGAAAACATACCTTTAAGTGTCAAAAAGTTTTCTGGATGCACTTTTAAAACTCACTGAATTCTTTAAGTGCTAAGAGTAGGAATTTGCCAATGCTCTCAGCTTTGATCACATCTGAGGTAGATACTGGAAGAAACTACTATAGGAGACTTTTCTTATATATATGGTCTAGAAAAGCTGGGTTTTTCTAGGAGATGTATTTCTGTAGGAACATCTATCTATAGTGCTCTTCAGGAGAGGCCATTCCAACCAGCCTTACCTCAAGATATCTTGTCTGTCAGACCTGAACAATACAAACTTGTTCATGGATGTACACTGAATATAATTTGGTGGTTTGGTGGGTTTTTGAGGGTGTGAGATTCACCACAGATTAGTACGTGCTCACCCCGAGATGGGTTCTTGGAATGTGAGAATTCACTATCTCATGGATAGTGTGACAAATGGGGCTCAGTCCTTGCAAATTCATTTCCATGTCTACACCTATTTTGGCTGCTGGGTTACTATCACTGCAAGGGCTGCTTGGCAAGAGGAAGGAAAAGCCTGGTTGAAAAATATTGCTGACTTTTTACCTGTTTCCTTGAAATGGAAGACTGAACATCACGTATCTTTTTTCTTCTTATCAAGGAATTTGTTTCCTGGAGGCAGTCTGAAAAATGGCACCTGGGATCCATGTGTGCAAACAGATTTCAGTGTAAGGAAGCATCCTGTAAATATTGCATTAGCAATACTGGGAAAACCTGATGGCTTCAGGATTTTTCTGCAATAAATCTAGGGGAAAGTAGAAGAGTTGATTTGAGAAAGATGTATTTAAAAGCCAGGAAGTAGAGAAGTGTCTTCCTTTTTTTCTCTTGGTAGTTCTGCAGAATAATCACTTTGGAAGCAGCTGTGACACATTAGAAGAGCTCATGATTGCCATTTAGATATGGGATATTTTGAGAGACCGAGGGCTTTCCTAATATTTTGCTGGATATAGGACATGCTGTGTGTTAAGAATGGTAAATTTCCTGTTTTTCTTAAACCTTCTCAGTCATCTGTAGCATTTGAGGTTCTTAGCTCAGTGCAAATGAGCAAAGCTGATGATTTTGTCGGCTTGATGGTGGTGTAACTAGCAAAATTGAGGACATTTTAGGGAAAGGAGGCAGTCTTTGGAATAATTTTGGTTTTCACTTTCTGAAAGGACTATCAGGTGTCCTATGCTTACTGTCTTTTATTCTTTCTGAGCTCCTGGATCTGGATTTTTTGCTGTTGGCTGGCTTTTCAGCAGTGACTGGTCTAACACAAACCACTAGATCTAGGAGCTTTGGGAGATTCATCCAGGACAGCCATTTAGTAAGTCTGCTCTAAGCTCAGGTAAAAACTTCAGATTTCTTCTCCAAGTTACATTTGCCTGAGCTAACCAGGCATTGAAATTTGTGTACTTCTGTTCTTCTTTTTACACTGCTGCTTCGTTTCTGGACCTTTTAGCCCTGTGAAACAGTTGGTGTGTGAATGATATCTGTCCCTCCTGTTCTGATAAAAAAAACCCTCAAAAAGGTCTCCTCAAAATTGTCTCTTCTGCTGGGAATCAACCTGCCTCCTTCAGTTGTTCTTGATAATATATAGGGTTTGGTATTGGGCATTTCCCTGATTGTTTTTGATTGGTCTGTTTCTGGAATAGTAATAATATGCCCTTGAGAAAGTGAATTGGGATTTATACAAGTTAATCAGCATTAGCAAATGTCTTGGATCTGATTTTGGAAACACACTAAAGGCAGTGTGGACAGCAGGGGAGGGAGATTCTGTCCCTCTGTCCCCCTCAGGTGAGAGGGGACCTGCAGAGCTGCCTCCAGCCTGGGGGCCCAGCACAGGAAGGAGAGGAGGCCACCCAGATGATCAGAGGGATGGAGCAGCTCTGCTGTGAGGAAAGGCTGTGATGATTGGGATTCTTCAGCCTGGACAAGAGAAACTTCCAGGTGATGTAATTTTAGTCTTCCAGTATCTAAAGGGAGCCTGCAAGAAAGATGGAGAGAGATTATTTACACAGGCCTGGAGGGCAGGACAAGGGGGAATGGCTTCAGACTGACAGAGGCCAGGGTTAGATGAGATATTGGGAAGAAATTCTTCCCTGTGTGGGTGGTGAGGCACAGGTTGTCAAAAGAAGTGGGAAGTGTTCCAGGCCAGGTTGGATGGAGCTTGGAGAAATCTGGGATAGTGGAAGGTGGATGGCAGAGGGTAGGAACCACATGGTCTTTAAGGTCCCTTACAACACAAGCTGTTCTTTGGTTATGTGAACATTTATGTGCTTGTTTACCTTTGAGTAAAGCTCTCCTCATTTCCTGGGGGTCTGAAGACACTAGCAAGCCCCTTGGGCTGGTACCAGACTTGAGGGTGCACCTGAGAGCCTTGTTGAATGAAGCTTTCCAGATGGATTAACTCCATACTTCACTTTTTTTCTGGTACCCATGCATGGTACCAGCATTTCTCAGCCACATTTCTGCCATGATCCGTGCTTATGGCTGGAGGAGCCTCACTGACCATAGTCGTGGAGGAGGCAACTCTGTCTCAATTTCCTTAAGCCCCATGTTAAACTTAGCTAGACTTTTGTCTTTCTCTCCTCTGCAGCTTTCCTATAGCTGTTTTAGTTTCCAGAGCAAACATCCTTACATAGTCTTGTGACCTATGTAAATGCAGCTTCATCTGGGTTTTTTGCTCTGTCTGGTGTGCTGAGTTGTGGTTTTGAGCACTTGTGCACACTAACCCCCAAGCATGAACAGTGTAGGCACATATGGCTGTAAACTGATGAAGCTATTTCAAGCTCACATCTATCAAACATCACTTGACATACGGTGGCTCTGTTCCTTCACCCATCTAGTCCTCTTTCAATTTAATTTCATTACTTTGCTTTTTAGCAACTGTAAAATAATGTGCAAATGTTATACACTGAAGCCTGGTGAGGGGAGAGTGGACCACAACCACAGTTTGGTCTTGCTACACTTCAGTCCAACACATAAACAGACAAGAAGAGCTTTTATAACTAAATAACCACCTATATATTTTAAATAGATGTTTAAACTGACTTCTGAAGTGTTCTTGTTATTTTGTTCCAGCCTGAAATATTTTCCCTTTTGGCATCCTTTGGCTCCTGCCCTTATCTCTATTTACTGTATAGGCTCCTCCTTAGATCATCTTCCAAAACTTTTCACCTTAGCTGTTGCTGTTGGGTGCAGAATCTTCTGCTTTTTAGCACTCTGAGTATACAACATCCTGCAAAATTCCTTCATGTCTCTGCACAACCATCCCTGGGAATTCCAGAGGCTTTGCTAAGCATGACCCTCTTCTGCCTCGGTCCAGCTGCCACAGTCTTAAGCACATTGCTGTCCACATTACTCTAGCATTTCATTCCTGTGGCATGCACTTTCCAAAACTTTCCCACTACAGTTCATTTTCTGCATTAGGGCTAATAATGCTACCTCTTATCTCTTTACTGCATATGAAGTGGTACTAAACTGAAGGCCTTTCTAACATAATTCACTGGGAATTAAGTCTGTGTCGTGGAAATTTTGGTATGGGGTCATTTTTGTGACAGCATCGTTCTTGGGATAGATGAGAGTTAAGCTCCTTTCTATACAATAGGTCATATTCCTTGTAAAAGTTTGACGTGAATAAAAAAGGTTTGGGGTTTGTTGTTCATGGGGATGCAAGTTTGTGGCATTCTTCTTCTTCTTCTTCTTTTTTCTTTTTTTGATGGTATTATCTGAAAACAACGTAATAGGCTTATTTCTGGTTTGCAGAGAAGACATTTTTAGTGCAAGCTGATAGTGAGCCAAAGTCTCTGAAACCTTAAAGTTGTGGTTAGCAGACAGCCAGTCTAGGAAATTAGGTCACCATTACCTCACTATTCTATGTTTTCTTTTTTAAAAAAAAAGAAATTCTGTAGTATATCCTGTACTTGACACTGCTGCTGTCTTACCAGCGATGCCCAAGATGGATTGGATCCCAAGGTGTCAGTAGGGAGGGCCTGAAGGCAGAGTCTGAGGCTTCAGAGGGGTGAATTCAGAGTGTGAAATGGATGCCAGGTGTGAGGAGCAGTGGGGGATGGCTGCCTTACTCCGGAAGAAAGGCCTGGCACAAACTGCTCTTTGACACCGTAGGAGGGTCAGTGTTAGGTCTGGGGGTCTGGGGAGCTCGTGGCTGGAGCTGCTTCCCACAGGACTGTGGCTGGGCAGGGAGGCCAGGCAGGGTCCTGGTCCTTGGGGAGGCAGCTGTTGGTGCTCCACCTGCCTGAGTGGGTATTTTCCCCTGCACTCTCAGCTGTTGCAGCCTCCACTGCAGCAGAATCATCCCTGTGTGGGTTGGTGGGATGAGGTGGGAGCCAAAGTAACTTGAAAACCCATACCTATTTATATAAATATAAAAACATTTGATTTTTCTTCTCTTAGAAATTCTATTAGCGGAGTCTGGGAGTAGCTGAAAGCTTTATCCCCATCTGTTCCACTATGCATGGCTCTTCTAAGGTGTGACCTTATCAAAGCTGGAATCAAAACACACAGTATAACTCAAGGCAAGCTTGATCTAGTTGAGATTCCCTTCAGTAGACCATGGCAATGGGGAACAATGGATGTTCATTCTTTCCTTAAGTGTGGTTTTATCAGCAATTAGTGTGTAGAAATAGTGCTTCCTGGCTTCAGGATCCTTCCCCCTGCTTTCAAATTTGTATTTGCTCACTTAGCCTAAAAATAAGGAAGGTTTCTACTCCAGCTTTAGTAGTGACTGAGCCAGTGGAGGCACAGCAGCCACGTTAGAAGAACAGGTATTTGTTCCTTGACAGTGGGATTATTTGTTAAATTCCAGCTGCTGATCTTTTACTTGTTGAGTTTTCTTCACAGGCCAGCAGGAGAACAATTTAATGCTGGATTAGTCTTCTAGGCCCAAAGCAAAAAGGCTTTCAGAGAAATCTGACATATTATACAGGGCTGGATTTTATTTTATTTTATTTTATTTGATTTGATTTGATTTGATTTGATTTGATTGCTTTTCAGGTGTGCTTTCCATGCTTTGGGAGGGCTTCCTTGAGTCAGTGGGAATATTGTGACTAACTCAGGATATGTTATAGGGGCAAAAGAGACTGGAAAGGGGAAGGAGAGATCCAGTGGTCAGACTTTGTGCTTGTCTCTAAGCCTCAGATTCCAGCAGAGTAGCAGATGACTCGAGCAGATCAAGGCAAAACTGGCATCTTCCCCCTTAATCTGAGTCTCTTAGCCTGACTTAGTGCCTAGGGAGGATGTTCAACCATGCAGGCTTGGGTTTTTGGGAGGGGTGGTTGTTTTGGGGGAGGCAGTTCCTGAAGCAAGTTGAAAGGTGGGAACTGTAATTTGTATATTGTTGCATTAGCTTGCAGGATTTTAATAAATACAATAAATCCTACCGCAGCCTTTGCTCTTTTTTTTTCTTTTTCTCTTTCTTTTTCTTTTTTTTCCTTTTTTTTTTTTTTCCCTTTTTTCCCCTTTTTTCCCCCCTCCTTCACCTGTGACAGCTTCAGTTTACAGACTCCATTCTTCTTGTGGAAATTTTATTGTGTGACCGTTTCCTTGTTTAGTAATACAGTGGCTTGGGAGGAAGCAACTTTATACTTTTGATCTAATTTTAAAGCCTCAGAATAGGTCATTCACTCCTCCAAACAATTTCTGAAGATTTTCAAATAAGGCATAACTTGATTTAGAAGGTGACAAGTAAAGTGTCAGGGCCAAAACTTTGAAAGAGCTTTTATGTGTAACCTTATTGGGATTTTTAATGGGCTAAATACAGCACCGTAGGCAGAAGCTGTAAGCTGAGAAGCCCTCCATCTCAGCAGATCCTTGGGGATATGCCCTTGGGAGGGTTTCAGACTGCAAGAAAATGTGGAAAAACAAGAAGATTGCTCTGCAGGGATGGACATAATGTAGGGAGAGGTTGGGAAAGATAAATCCTTCTGGCCCCCTTCATTATGAGAGTAAAACGACACTTTTGGCTAGAAGCCAGTGAAACCTGGGAGATCTAGGATGGTGCAGACAGGACTAGCAACAAGTTTTGTCAGGGAATGGATTGGATGAGTGCAGATCTGCCTCAGCTCTGTGGTTTTTGTTCTGAATACAGAGCATTAACCCCTCTGTTCCTGCTGCTTTCCAGAAGCAGAAACACGGCCTAGCCACTCAGCCCCTCAGCGCAGATGGGAAAAAAAACTGCAGTGGATTTTAATTAAACTTGGAAAAACAAGCGGAGGTAGAGGAATGCTGTGACAGGAGGTGTAGGATTGCTGGAGGAGCATGTTGTTGTGATGCTGACCCGATGATACAGAGGTTAACAGCCATTCCATCTTCCCCACGCAATCAAAATTCAGCAGCATCGTGGAGAGGGAGGGGGCTGCCAGCCAGATTGGCTCCCTCATAAGGAGCCTTAAAACAAACAAACAAAACCTGTACTTTTTTTTATCAAAAGAAACTGAAAATTACTTTCAGCAAGAAATGCTGCACTCCATCGTCCCGAGAGGTGATTTTGATTTAAAAATTTGACAATTTGGTTTCACCTGTGTTGGCCAAGGTATGGCTGAGGTGGTGTTTTCAAGGAGACAGGAAAAACGCCAGGGATCTTGAAAGCCTTAACTCTTAAATTAACTAAAGTGCAGCAGCTTTCTTATTTCTGTAGAAACTCATTTTTCTGTAACTGCTAATTTATTCAGGCCTGTGATCAGCACAAAGTTTGACTTTGAAATTAGACTTCAAGGGCTAGCTTTTCAAAAGCTTCCGGGGTTGTTCTGCTCCTCTCAGGGCAGATCTGCACTGTGGTCAGAGATGTGAATGCAGCTGCTGGGCCGGCTCTAAAGGAGCTGGTGAGTACAGGAGGGAGGCCCAGCAGTGCACAGGTTTTGGGTATCAACCCTGCCAGCCCAGGGCAGCCCTGGCACCCAGGAGAGCAAGGGAGCAACGGGTGCTGCTCAGAGGAGCCTCCAGGCTGAACATGCTCAGGAGCCTGTGGGCACTTGCACAATCCCATCATCTTCAGGGGATGGTATTTCATTATTTTTTTTTTTAATGGGAGTTGCATATAAACAAGACAGGGTAGAATTTTGACCTGTAAATAGGATCTATTTGGGAATAAGCCTTTCCCGAAGTTATATAATGATAGTTTTCATTTCTTCACTTAGAAACAAATGAGGGCCACAATCCTAAAAAGGCTCACATGGAGGCTTTATTTAAGATTCACCAAGTACTGAAATTAGCCTGTAACCTCAGGGCTCTGAAGTTCAGCATGCTCGTGTTGAGAGCCTCAGACCATGGAGTGTTTCACCTGGGAATTTTGTGCTAATTGCTGTAAGTCTAGCCATGATATCTTTTTTGTTTCCAGAGCCTATGATTTAGTGTCAAGTCCAACTTTTTACAGCCAGGAGTTAGCAAGGAGCATTATTTTACAATGATATGAGGTAGAGCTGTCAGGTTTATCAAAAAGTCCTTTTTCTAACGTGGAGGAATTAGCAGTTGTGTTTTAGAATAGGAGGTCAGAATGATGAAAACACCCACGAAGGGTAACTCTGAACAGCTTGATGTCCTTGAAGCTTTCAGCAACCAAAACCCCTAGAAAATACTTCACAAGATTTAAGGACACCAGGCATTTATTTTTACATCCTTTGGGGTTTTGCACTGGCAATGCCCTAAGGAATGATGCCATTGATAACATTGGTATTTCGTCATGAAACTTACAACTAATGTTTTGCTGCATAGGATGCAAACTATGGGGAAAGGGTGCTGAGATGTTAACTGTTGTAGTACCAGGGAATCATGAATGAAATCTGAATTGGCTTGTGTCTGAAGGCTTTTGAGGGCACTGGGGAAGTGTGAAAGTAGTTGCTGTTTGCAGTCAGGTCGTCACACTTAGCATCGTAGCTCCAGTTCTAGTTTTATGCTCTTACTTTGCTTGCTTTCAAGCATTACCAGCCAATAGCCTATTCAAAGGTTATAAATCACACCAAACCTTTGAATCCTTGAGTCCCTTTTCTCTATGACTTTTGCTCCTCTGGGATATGAGGTAGGTGAGTGTTATCTGCCCACCTGGAGCAGATCTGAGAGGTGCTGTGGTCTGCAGGAATGAGAACTCGGTTGGAAGGTGGTGAAATCTACTTCTGGATCACAGGGCAGACTTAAGCTACTTCACCTTTCTGTTTCATTTTCCTCCCCAAGGAAGTAAAGGGGTAAGGATGTTTCCCTGCCTGCCTCCAGGGTGGGTGTTTGATTAAATCCCACCTGGATACAGGACAGGAATGTCCTCTAGAGGCTGTTAATAGTGGCCTGGTACAACCACAGTGGTTTTTCCGTGTTTTCCGTGTGGTTGCTCTGTGTGGTGTGTGTGTGATCTGTGCTTTCTGAATTCCTGATCATGTTGCCTTGTGGCTCTGGAGAAGGAGATGTAGCAAAGGTCAGCCAGCTCTGTGCATTTCCACACAGACCTCTCCAAGCCCTGGGTTTCTCGTGGGGTGCCCTGGTGCTCTGAGGACATTTTCATGGTTCAACATGGTCAAAGGCTGTGTGTCCACTGAACACCAAAAAGTCACTTACGGGAGTCCTGGCTCTCCCTTTTGGCTTTTCTTCTGCAGTTTTACTTTATGAGCACCTTTCCTCCAGTTGAGGGAAAGGCTGGCAAACAAACACCCTCTTACCTGCCAGCAAGGACCACGCCTTGGCCTTCCTGAGAGTCATAGCAGTCAATAATTTATTGCAGGGAGTACAAATCTGTTTTCCAGCTCTGCTCAGACAGCAACCAAAGAACTCAAACCAATTGGTGAAAATGCCTGTTAGAGTAACCTCTAACCTGAGAACAGCCGGTCTTAATAAAATCCAACTAGTCTTCTCTTTTTTATATATTATTTTTTATTCCTTAAATAGTACAGAAAACCTGTTGATCCTTCACAGTTTTGCTGTAGGAAGATGTGATTGTTTTTCCATCCCTCACACCAGGACCAAGCTCACATTGTGTTGCCATGGTGGAGTTCCATTTCTGGCAGCAGGGGAAGGATAGGACCCTCATCCCTTGCCTGCTTGTTCTCATGTCCTTGCTGCTACAGGCTGTGCATTCCTGTTCTTCTGGTTGAATTGTGTGACCAGGCTGGACTTCAAAAATCAAATGAAAAGAGGGAGCTGTGAAAAACCAGAATTCAAAAGCTAAAATACAGTGTTTTCTGCAAGAGGTTTTTTTATTTTTCCAGTTTTCATGTTGCTTTTCTGGTCTAGAACATAGCCAATACATCTGTCTTGAGCAGTAACCAACTTTTATAAAAATTACCTAGTAAGAATCTTTTACATTTAAGAAAGTGATTTTTCTCCATTACTTTTTAAAAATTTTTTAAGTCCTAGAAAATGTCCACGCATGCTTTTCTTTAGGATCTTTTCTTTTGGTTTTTTGGGGTTGGTTTTTTTTTTTTTTTTTTTTTTTTTTGCCTTTCAGCAAACCCCTGGAGTTTCTTTTTTGCTTCAGTTCATAGGTCTTTGAGAAGATAGTTTCTTTCAGGGTGGGTGGGGAGCTCTGTGAGTCAGCCTGCAGGACTTCAGCCCTAGCAATACTTGTGGAGTGAGGAGGAACTCCAGGTTCTGTTAATCCGCTCTTTTCCAGCAGTATGCTCTCATGCACACTCATAATCTGGGATTAAACCTGGCCTTGCTCAGTGTCCTGGCTGGAAGCTTGATGGAAAGGAAGGCTTTGTATAATGGATGACTGAGTGCAGCCATGTGTCCTGGCATTTTCAGGGCAGATCACAACATGCCTGTAACGAGCCCTGAGTTAATTACCATGGTCACACCACTGGAGCTCAGGCCTGTCCCCCCAGAAGAGCTGGGTTTGTAATGGGCCTCTTGTTTCCTAGGCAGTGAAACCTTTGAGCTCCCTGCCCTGTCTTCAGTGGAGAGAGCATCAGTGCTTTAGGGAAAGGTAACAGCCAACAGGCTGTGCCTTCTGTGCAGGCACCGGCAAGAGAAGCTCTGTGGGGGAGGGCAGGTTAGACCAGGAGATCCTCACAATCTCCCCTCATCCTAATGTATCCAAATCCTGCCATTCCCTGGGCTCCTTAAGCCCTCCTACCCCCTTCCTTAGTGGGGGTTTTCCTTTTGCTGTTTCCCAGGGAGTTAGCAGCAGGTTCTGCCTTGCCCTACCATGCTCTGTGTGAATGCACCTAACCTTGCGTTAAAGTTGTAGGATGTGAAAGCTTTCATGGTTTAGTCTGTCTCTCCCTGTCTTTCCCCTCCTGCTGCTTCTCTGTAGTTGTTTCTCTCATGGGAATGGGGGAAGAAAAGGGTCGGGTTTTACCGCTCTAGAGCAGAAGAGTGAATCTTGGGCATTATAAAACAGCATCAGTGGAAAGATTTTGACTGTATGTGAAAGACAAGTGCATCTTATCTTTCCTTCTTCCCAGCTTGAGTTTGTATTTCTTTTTCCAAGAATCAATAAAGTAATTAAGATAAGTACAGGATTTTCTTCTCTCATAAATTAATCTATAAAAGGGAATTTTGTATAAGCAATTCCAGTAACATAAAACACTCTTGACTAAAACTTTCTCCGTGCCAGGCAAGTCTTATAATATTGTAAGAACACGACTTGAAAATCACGTGTAAAACATGAAAATTAAGGCACAGGTATACCATGTAATTTTAGGATTTTTGAAGGACCCAAATAAGCAAGAAAGTAGAACAGAGGGGGAGTGGTGGGCTACCTGAGCATCCCCCCCAAAGCTGGGGAGGCTTAGCAATATGCTCCAGCTTGTTATCTGCCAAGAATGACTTGCTCTGAAGATGATTAAGGACCACTGTCTTAGGAATAAGTGGTTTCAGCTGAAATGGCTGATGAAAGATTTTCCAGCTTCTGTGTGGAAGGGTCTGTGAAGTTCTGCACTGAATAGTGCCATCCATGTGGAGTTCATGTTGAAGAACTTCAGCCTTGCAGAGGTGAAATATCTAGTCCAAACTAGTCATTTTATCTTGTACTATAGGCTTCTCCAGAAACCATCATCTCACAGAACAAGTGGGATGAAGTTATTTGCCCTCTGGAGACGCTTATTTCTTTGGATTGACTTCACAGGGAACCTAGACAGTGCTAGCAGGGACTTGGATAACTAGCTGTTAGATCTGTAAAACGAGGTGGCATAAATTTGCCCTAGCAGCAGTAAATGGTGAAGTGATGGTTAAGCTCCCCATAGGGAAGGACCAAGAGAGATGGGAACGTGTGCCCAAAACTGTTTTGGAATTCGAGTATGGTGAGGCCACCTCTCATGTTGGTTACTTCAAATGCAGTGGTTGTTTTGATATATATGCTCATAACAGTAAGGATCTTTTAGCAGCATCCAGGGTGCTGTCTGCTAGTGGGGCTGTTGTGCTCTAGAGTGAGGAATTTGGTTAAATATACATACCACCAAATGATTATGTCTGAGATTAAACTGGGAATAAAAATGACAGACTTCTGTCTGTCTGTTCAAATAACAGATATAGTGACTGCTGTACAAGCTTGATAGTACTCTTTATTCCTTCTGCTATTACTGTTGGTACCTGGAATCCTTACTGAGGAGCAAAGTCCTGAAAACTATTTCTGGAACTTCATAAATACGAAACACTTTCACTTTGCTTATTTTGCTGATATGACGAACTAAACTAACCAAGCCCCCTGAAACATTAACACTGCTTATGCAAGCCTTCACTCAAGCTTATTCCTCCTCTGTCTCCCAGTGCCCATCTCCATTCTGATTACTTAGTCTGTGGACTTCATGGAGTTTTGTGTGACTTCTATGGAATGGGGAAAAGGGTCTCAGTCTGGAAAGTACTTGGACTTACATCATGGTTAGAATTATGTCAAGGGTCTTCCTTGTTCTTAGGTGGAAGTACACCTCCCTGAGGAGGAGCTGGGCCAGCTTTCATCTCCTTGCAGAAGTGACTGGAGCAGCAGCACACCCTTGGTTTGAGCAGATACTCCTCTGCAGCTCAACTGAGTCACAGTGGCTTTAGGCTTCAAGGCTTCAGCAGCTGCCTCTGGAGCTGTCCTTGGGCAGCACAGCTGCTTCACAGAGGGCTGCCTTCACTCAAGGAGCCTGTGTGGGTTAAGAGCCAATTTAGCATTTGTGAGGTTGTCACAAGTGATAGTACAGCCTGACAAACAGCACAGTGAATGAAAGGATGCAGTCCCTCTGCTGCAGTTCTCTGCCCTAGATGAGGTGCAGAGTCCAATTTTGAAGTTCCTATGTCTGAAGCTTCTCTTGATCACTCAACTTTCAATACAGAAAACCTGAAGGTAGCAAGGTGTAGAGGATGTGTAAGACCTGTCACTGCCAAGTCTGAGTTTGTGAGTGCTGGTCCTGAGTGTGAATGGTAGAGAGCTTGCTTTATTTTAGCTCGTAATAGTGTCTTGGTTTCTGCTACCCATAGCTATTGGATTTTTTTTTTTTTTTAATGTGGAATTTTGTCTGAAAACATGAAAAGTTTGAATCAACACTGAAACATGAGGCCAGTCTGTTATCTTCAGTGCGTTCCCCACTATCTCTGTTGTATCTCCAGATATTGCAGGCTGACCAGTTCTTTCCTTCTCTCATGCCCCCTAACCCATCAAACCACATCCAGACTGCTACAATTCTGAAGTTTTCTGTTATTGCTTGATTTGTTGGTTTGGGGGTTTGTTTTCTTTTGAAAAATGAATAAGTCCATATTCTCAGTAACAAATGCCCTGACACTCGGGCAACACAAGTGTAGAGCCCTGGCTACTAGTTATTTACCATTTCTTGCAAACAAATTTTTTGCTAAGTTCTCTCACTAGACCCACAGTTAAGAGAACCACTGGGTGTTAATCCTACAAGCAGAAAGGGCGCAGAGAGGCTGCTGCAGCCTTTGACCAGCAAGGAACAGTCCTGATAGCATCTGTTGTGCGAGGATAAGGACTGGAAATGACAAGGCCAGTTTTGGAACAACGGTATCCGTGTTTCTCTACCCTTGAGGACAAGGGGGACAAGTGCCTACATGTGTTGGATTTTGTTAGTTGGATCCAGTTGCTGTGTTGAGTTAATGAAGGTCATGCTATTCTGTGGAATGTTGGGAAAGCAGGAGAAGCTGAAACCGAGCTGGCCCATCCCCAGGCAAACTGGTTTTAACCAGGAAAAAGTCAGAGAATGCTAAGAAACTTCTTGTACATCACCTCAGGCGGTTATGTATTCTGTTTCCTAGTTACATTTTTTTTTTTCCTGGTATCAATTCCAAAACAAACAAATGGAGAGAGAGAGAGAGAGAAGGGAGAAAGAGAAAAGCATTCCTTAAAATAACCCTTTAACATCTTGGGCCAAATTCTCTTCTCCTGGGGCCTGAAGATGCAGCCTGGTTGTGCTGATACTGGTAGAGAGCACCCCAGATCTGTGCTGCAATGGTTGTAAAGTAAAGCACTGATCCCTTTTTCTTCATTCAGAAGTAGTGTCATAGGACTGTGTCCCGTCTTAGGCAGTACAGTAAATAGCAGCATAGATGAGTAGGCAGTGCAGGTACAGACCTCCTGACAGACCTTTCTTTTGTCTCACCTTTTCCTTGTGTTGGGTAAAACAGCACTGGGCAGGAGGGTACCCTGGAACTGTTTAGGATCTGTAGGCACAAGCTTTGATGTTCTAGCAGTAGTTTGGGTGTTTAGGAGCAGTTGTTCAGCACTAGTGTTTCCTGTTGGGCTTACTGGGAGAAATGACACGACCAAAGGCCACTCCCCGAGCACTGCGGTTTGCTGCCCTGCCTTGGGAATGCTGAAACCTCGGGCTCCAGGGCTGACTGCACATTTTCACTTCACTTCACTGGGGCATTTGCATTGCATGATTGTCATACTGCAATGCTTGAATAAACCTTCTTTTTTTGTCTGTGGGTGAGCACATCCACTTGCACTCCTACTCTGTGTTATTCTAGTCTTTCAGCTAACTTTTGCCTCCAAAAAGTTAGGGAGTTGATCATGCCCCACTTTGGAACTGACCATTCGATCTGCTTGAGAGCAAAAGTAGAAGACATTTCTCAACTTCCCTGCACCACTGCCCTCTGTGTCATCCTGTTTCAAGCTCCTCTATACAGCTCTTAAAGTGCTATATAAGGTTCTGAAAAGTATCACGTTGCTTGGCTGGGTGCTGGAGGCAGGAGGGCACACAGTCTCTTTGGCGTGCTCCAGCAGCCAGTGGAAACAAGGGTAAGCCAGCTCATGTACATCTTAGCTTTGGCAGGGATGATCAGAGCCGTAGCTCAGCAAGAAATCAGCATTCCCTCTGCAAGTGAAAGGTCAGGAATGCAGAAAGCTCACTGCCTTTTTAAGAAGGTTGAAAGTTTTGAAAGTTTGCCCTCTCTTTTTTTCAAAAAGCGAACAAATTGGAGGATAACAGTCCCATTTTCTGGTGTATGTTTGGCTGAGAACGTGTCATCTAATCTGTTTAAGAAATGGTCACGTGTAATATTTTGAAAAATTGGTAACCTCTGGGTCAAATCCATTCCATTCAGCCCTGCTGTTTGCTTGATGATTGACCAGTGGCCAGTGATGTTTGGTATCCAGCTGACATCCAAATCCTTTCCTGAATTCTCCCACCAACAGTTAAAGGTACAGTAGAAACAAAAGCTATCAGCAGATATTTCCTCATTAAAACCTGTGCTGCTGGGCTCAGGGCAGACTGATGAGTTCAGGCTGCTTCGATGTTTTTCAGTCAAGGACATCCAAACTCAAGCTAGGAAAAGAGCAGAGCTTCACCAGCAGCAGCACGTGTCTGCATTTTATATATGTATGTGTGTGTACCTCTTCTATCCAAAAGCACTGGCACAAATGCACTGTTATCAGTCTTGCTGGGAGAGTGGGTGGGAAACTATTCAGAGCAGCTTTTTCCCTCTGGAAGCCTTTGGTGTCTAGAAATCAAAGCTCTCTGCAGATGTGTGTGAGTCTTGATGAGATCTAAATTGAGAATTCTAAAATCCAGATGGAATTTGTGATGAAAACAGATGCGTGATCAACACCCATGCCAGCTTAGAAGGCAGAGGCTGCAGCAGCGCCACGGAGAGCTTGGGCTCTGTCAGCCTGAGGATGTGCTCAAAGTGTCTGGCAGATGCCAAAGGGAGGTAGAGGTTCTTCCTTCCACCTGAATCAAGGTCTGCTTCATCTTCATGACTTTCACAATGTCAGCCTTGATATTTTCTGTTCGTGCAGCTCCTCTTTAAAGCTGGCGCTCGTCTTGTTGTTTATGGAGGATAAAATGGATTGAGTATTAGATGTTAGATAAGATTTTCTTCCCCGTCTCTTTGAAGAGATGCTGCTTTAATGGATGTAGTTTCTTCTTCTTTCCAAATTACTATTAATCACTTATTTTGACTTAAATTAACATCCAGATTCTGTGTGCTTTAATCAATGTATTCTGTTTGCAATATAAGAAAAAATTACTGTAGAGACAAAAATAATTTCACTTCTTAGTATGGTATCCAGCCATACTTTTAAGATTGGAAATAATGAGTCATGGAATCAACAGCACGTGATGTGGTCTTTGTGCAAGACATCTCAACTGGCGTGGGGTCATATTATAAGGCATCAGCCTTAGAAATTTCTTCCCACTCGCTTGAACAATTTCTCTTTTGTGCAAACATATGCAAAGTCCTGCCTGCCTTTCTCTTCTTTGCAGCCTGTGTTAAACTTCAGTTGTCACTTGGATTTATGTTCCAAGCTTTTCTTCATCAAATTCATTGAACCCAACAGTAGATAATTTAAGGGCTGTACGGAGATATTTTTTCTGAAGGGCTCATAAAAGAGGCAGACTGCTACTTCTAGCTTGAGCCAAAATATATGGAGTGAAGGCTGTGCAAGTTTCTTTGCAAGCAGATGTAGCTTGTCCGTGGCAGAGAAGGCACTGGCTTTACAAATGCTGGGAGTCCTGTAAGTGCTCTGTGTCACCCTGAATTGAGATTTGTTTCTGCTTCCATTGACTTAAGAACACGAACATTAATCTCCAACGTTAATCAATTTATTGTCTCTGAACCCCCATAAGATAAAGAATTACAATCTCTATTTTGTAGATGAACTGAGTTGCAAAGAGATTTAGGTTTCTGTTTAAACATGTGTTTAGGCACCTAAGGATGCAACTAGATGCCAAGTAAGATTTATGAAAGTGTCTTAACTGATCTTGAGTGGAAGTTTAGAGCCCAGAGAAGTGAAGGGATTTATAAATTCAGGAAGGCACTGGAGTATCTGTAGGAGCCTCGTGCTGACTTCCCTGGTCTCACCCGCGTCTGGAGCAGGGCTGGAGCGCAGCCGGGGCTGTAGCAGGTAGGCAGGAAGGGCAGCAGGAGAGGAGGGCTGGGGCCTTGGAGAGCCTGAGCCCTGCGTTTGGGAGCAGCAGCGCTCGCAGACACGCACAGCGCCTCTCTGTTTGCTCCCAGCCTTGTCATTCCGTGCTGCCCCTTCCCAGCCCGGGGTCATTTTCAGATGCTTTGTTTCCAGCACAGCAGAGGGTGCAGCTCCAGCACCATGGAGGTGGAGTGGCTGCAGAGATGCTTTCTCCTGTTGTGCCTGGGCAGCCAGTGAAGGCTTCTGAATTAACCACCTGTGCTGAAGAACAGGATAGGAGGCTTAGCTGTATCACTCTCCAAAATATTAGGTAATTGTCATGGTATAGTTAAGGACTTACAGAGGTTTCAAATGTTTGCCTTTTTAGTTTTCAATTTAAAAAATTATTTATTTAAACAATGCTCATTTCAGAAATTCTTTAATTTAAATAGTTCAATGCTTCCTTAGAGCCTGATGCAAAAGACTGGTTTGAGACTTGTTTGCATCCTTACAGCCTGCTAGGAATGATCTTGTTGTGGAAACCACTAGGTGGAAATGACAAATAATAAATTTGTTGAAAAAGGCAGCTTGTGAGCAGAAACTAGAATGAAATTTGAGTCAAGTTAGATGAAAATGTTGGGGGAGAAAATGCTTCAGCAACACTAAAATGGCTTCTGATGCTTGAAAGTAGAAACAAACATTTCCATGTTTGTTTCAAAATTATGTATTTCAGCTCAAAAGGGACAGCACTTGAAAGGGGGAGATGATATAACTTCATAAAGATTTTATTTTCTTTTTGCCCAAACAAACGTCTTGAGTCAACTCAAATGATTTTCAGAGCAAATGAAACATTTCTGTATGTTTGACCCATATGATTATTTCTTTGTAGTCACTGCACAAACTCTGTTTTTCTTATGTCTCCTACCAGAACTGAACGTTGGAGACTGGAATATTCCACCTCCGTGTGTGCGGGGTGCAGCTGCCTTAAATAAATCTCCAAGTCTTAAACATCTCAGGCTTTGCCTCATGGTAGATGCTTTATTCTTACCCTGGAGTAAGAATCCCCTGTTGATGGTATCTTTAAGGAAGCTGCTGATCCCAAAGCCCCAGGCCAGAAACCTGGCAACAGCGTAGTAACAAGGCATTGTTATATGAGCAAGTCACTTTCTGCAAAGAGTCTTCAGCATATATGCACGAATAAAGGTGGTTGTGAATGTTCCAGAACTTTAAAAGAAGTCAGTGAACTCACTGTACACATGCAAGCAGATAAATGAAGCATGGCATGGGATATATAAAATTATATGTCCCTCGTGAGGGTACTCACACTGCCTTCCTGAACCCCTCAGATCAAATTTGGCACAGGGGTAGTTGAATCTAACACGGCTCTGACTGTAGCCTTCACAAGTAGAGTTGTGCAGGTACATACACTTGATGGGAATGTGACATGGGGAAAATTGAATGTAAAGTCTGCTAGACAGCCAATAAATTTGCTTTATATCTTTATCTTTTCCTTGCTTGGCAATTATTTCAGCAGGTGCTGAACTACTTTCTGCCTGCTGTAAATGAGGGAACTCAAACGACCTACTGTAAATTCTTGATATTTCCTGTACTTATGGGAAGACATAATCATCTGAAGAACTTGTATATTTAGTGTGGATTAAGATGATTTTTAAATAACACCTTTTTTTTTTTTAAAGCCCAAGATTGGTCATAACTAGTGTTAGGTTGCTTAGTACTATATAACTGAGATGTGTTCATATTGTCACCAAATAGGTAACAATCTATTTTTAAAATAGTAGGGTGGAGTTGCTGCTCAGGTCGTTCCACATTATTTGTTGTAATTCAGTAGCCAGTTAATGACAGCATATCACTATTAGGTTATAGCCCTCCTCGGTTATGGTTTTTAGAACCGTAAAGCAAGATTTGCAGGGTTTCAGGGGTTGATTACAGAGAGGTTTATTGTTATTTCTTACACTTAAATCTGCTAGGTAGGTTAAAACAGCCAAGAAGGAGATCTGGGAAAGAAATGATGTGCAGTTAAGCACTGAAAAATCCCTACCTCTTCTACAGAGTAGAGCTATTAAAGTACTGCTTATTGTACATTAGTATTCTGTATTCCTTACCTGCAGAGCTACTACAGGCAGTAGTGTGAGCAGGCTGTACCATTTATGACTTCATGCTACAGCATTCTCGCTTGCCTGCACAGTTGACCCGATCCTGTATGTCATCAGGGAGGAGATGTTTAACTTGTGACACTGCTAATCCTTTCCTGAAGGCTTTTCGTTCTTCCTGCACATTGTCCTTTCGTTGCTTTTGTGAGCTGGAACATGCTTGCTCAGCCCAGTGATGAATTCATGTAATCACCGATGGATGTACCCAGGTCCTGTTGACTTTAACATTAAAGATCAGTGATTGCTTAAGTATTGCACTGAATCAGGACCCCCAGGCATTTTCACATGCACAGGCTAACTTGGGAATTGGTGCACCTTATTGTAGTCCTCCACCACTGGGAATGGAGAGCAGGCTGGGGACAGCCAGGAGCACAGCAGCCAATGGCATGCTCGTCTCTCCCCCAGGAAAACCTGAGGACACGTGGAAACAAATTGTGATGTTAGACAAAGTTCAGAGTGTGTATTTGGGTAATCCGGTTCTAGAAGGTTGGTCTGTGTGCAGGTGGGAGCTCCTTTGCAGGAGCCCTGGGCACAGAGTCCTTTCTGGCTCAGCCAGGTTCTCATGCAAGGGTAGGGGTGATTTGTAGGTGCTCCTCGTAAATGTGCTTGTCTCCACGTTTTTATTTTGCTAATATAAATGCAGCTGATGAATGCATTGTGATAGTGCTGTGTTTTGCAGGAAACGTTTCAGTACTGTCAAGCCCAGAGAGTCTGGGTTGAGCTTGGTATGTGGAGGCATCAAGCCTTCAGAGAGGATGATTGTCCTCAGCTGAAATGACTGACATTCCCGGGAATCACATCTTAGTTACAAAGAAACCTTGGATCTTCAGTTCATGTATTGTTCCAACCCAGTGGACACATTATATATTCCCTGTAGGGACTCATTTGTGATCCTTTCTGGTACAGTTTGCACTCACAGGAGTGCTCACCCCTTAACAAGAGGGGAGATGTTGCTGTTAGAGCAGTTCCAGCCTGGGCTGGTGCTGGAGCTCTGTGGCATTGTTTTCCCAGGCTGGTGATGGAGGAGTGGACCTTGGCTTTCTCCATCCCTTCAGAAGCCATCCATGCTGCTTCCTCAGTGCTTTGATATTCTGCCAGCTGAGGGAGGGAAGAGCCATTTATAAATATTTCTGGTAATACAGTAAGTACTCTCACATGTTTTGCTCACTCATTTTCCGTATCCAGAAATCTATCCGACCAGAATCAGTTCACTCTCTTTTATTAGCAGAAATAGATCCACAACAATTAAAATTGATTTTTAAAAAAAAAAAAAAAAAGGAAGAAAAAAAGAGAAGCAGCAGCAAGCACATCATATTGACTGTGTGTGTATTCACACTGGCTTCCAACCCATGGATAATTACCCCTCAGAGATCGTGTGCTATGTACAGTATGATGATGGAATTTTGCACTTTAAAGAGCTTTAGTGAGCCTCTTAGGATGCCAATTTCTTCCCCTTTTCTTCTTTTTTTTCCTTCTTTTCATCGCGGCGAGTAATGATTTTTAAATGCACATGACCTGTCCTCAAAACCAAAATAAGTCATGTCAGTGATGTTTTGTCTCTGGGTCTGACTTTCCTTGAACTGACGCAGTAGAAGTGTACCCATGAGATGAAGTTGCATGGTCAGGGGGTCTCTTGGGGTTGCTAATCCTCATTAGTGAGGGGAAGAGCAAGTGGAACTTAAAAGTTACTCATTCTGTTTGGCAGCAGGTACCCAAATTGCACTTCCTGCAAGGAAAGAGGCTGTGGGTACAAATCCATAGGAAAGCAGGCTTTGTTATTTTGGCTGCTTGTGGATCACCTGAGCTGAACACTAAGAACCAGGGGTAGTGGTTTCCCTGACCTCTTTGTCAGAGCCAGTTCAACTGTTTTGATTTGCAGTTTCACACACGCAAAATTAAAATATTGTCTATACATTTCAGCCTAACTTGTTTTTGGCAAAGTGATAAGCAAGTAAAAAACAGGGCCTCATCGTAGGAAGTGTCAAGCCATCTTAATTTTAGGCAGAAATACCAGCTCCTCCTAGACGAAAAGAGCCAGTCCGTAAATAGCTCCCAACAGATCCTTTACCAAGCAGACAAAAGGGTGTGACGTGCAGGAGTTGCTGCTAATGCCAGATTTCATCTTTCCACTGCTAATGTGTCACCTGGGTTTGAGTTTGTTTAAGGTGTGACTTGATGTTCAGGCAGGAGTGTTCATTGATACTCAATGAGCAGCTCCCAGATCCTTGACAGGCAGCTCTTGGGAGAACATCTCCAAAGGCACAGCCAAAGGAGTTCAAAGGGGAGGTACCTATTGAAACACAGCTGTGGGCACTGGGGTTGCAGGGCTGCTGGACTCCTCGTTCTGGGACTGCGGCTGCATTTGCAGGTTTTTATCTTTTGTTGACATCTTTAATAAGTGTTGGGTAACAGCAAATGCTGCTGCATCCTGTTCCACCAGCCTGGACCAGCGGGCTCTTGTGTTAGAGGGCGGGCTCCCAAACACAACGTACTGCCCAAAAAGAGTCTTTTTAACTGGGACTGGAGCAGCTGTGGGTACCTCACAGGACCCCACTCCTGTTCAGGGATGAGTGAAGGCGAGCCTGGGAGTGCTCCCAGGAGTGGGTCGGTGTGTACCAGCCAGCCCTCTCCTGCCATCCCGCCTTCCTCAGGGCCCTGTGTCCCAGGAGGTGCAGTTTCCCTGCTGTCCCCCTGTAACCTGGGCTGCAGAAGCAAGAACTTGTTCCACCATCCACCAGAGCCTGTGTGCGTGGCTCTGTGGGGTGGTGGGACGCGTGGTTCCCATGGAGTAGCTGAGTTTATGGGACACGTTTGGGAAAGGCCTGAGCAAGTATCAGATGCTTCAGTGTACACAGCTCTTATGTCTCTGACTTCTGATTCTTCTGGATAATGGTGAGTGGTTCCCAAAGCCACTCACAGCACCTTTCTGTGTGGTCAGTGACAGCCTGAGCTCCTCAGCAGCCTGAGCTCCTCAGCAGCCTGAGCTGTTCCAGCTCAGCCCTCAGTCCCTGCTCTGTCTGGACACAGCAGTCCATGGGGGATCTGCTCAGGGCTCCTGGCTGCTCTGGTGCAAATGTGCTGGGGGATTTTGGAGCTTCAGGGGGCAATAGGAGGAAATGCCCCTGTTTGTGTCCTTATTGTTATTGTTTTAACCTAACTTGGGGAGTCATTCCTTACTCGTTGAAGATGTACATTTTAGGTGCCTAATTATGTGTTTTACTTGCCAACTCTCTCCAGTCCCTTTCTTCCATGATCCCAGCACCCTCTTCTCTTTTCATTCCCTTAAATATGTGTAGATGATGAATAGCAACTCTTCTCTTAGAATTCAGGAATATTTAGTGTAGGGTTTTGCTTTTGTTTGCTTTTCTGGTGACTTGGAGATGGCATGGTGAGAAAAGAAACATGTGAGCTAAACCTGTTGGTTTGAACATTGTGTCAGAAAATATCCATAAATTGCAAGTTACTACACAGATGTATAGATTTAATGAGACTGTGTAATGCCATTTATTTATGCTAAAGAATCTGACACATACGGTACTGAAAAAAGTTAATACACTAAGAGTTATTTTATATTTTTCCATTGCCATCTGTCACTGCCTACATAATAATGATACAGGTGAAAGCCTAGCACTGCTTAAAAAAAAATCAGAATGAACAGTCATTTAAATGTCTTGCTGCTTTAATAGCTGGTGTGTTTTAAGTTGTGGGAAGGAGGCAACAGAGATACCCTCCCCCCATTTTTACTATATTAAAATTTGAGTTTAAACAGATTTGGATTCTTGAAGTGACTTATGTAGATGGAAAATAACTATAAACTCTATGTCCTTTACATTTGGAAAAGCTAGGGGACTAAACCAGATGCTGCAATCCTTGTAACATACTGTAAGAGGCTCCTGGAGTAGCCCTTTCAATGTGCATCTTGAGATGTGGGTGAATTTTTGTGGTCTTAAGTTCTGCCTTCATGGGCTGAACTCAGTACTGCTGGGGTCTCTGAACTGTGAGCAGGTATGTCCAGATCCCAAAATCCTTGTCCTCATTTGCCATCTCAAATAATTAAAAAAAAAAATAAACTAAGTAAGGACGTACAATTTTTTCTTTAGCTGCCTCAGGTAAAAATACTTGTTTCAAAGTAGCACCATGCTGGCAGAAGTCAGCCTTTACAAAGACACTGGCTTTTAAGTGTTCTCCTTCAACACTCTGTAGCCATACTGTGGTAAGGCAAAGCTGCTTTCCCTTTTATTTCTTTTAGTCAGGTAGGAGTCCAGCCCAGCAGTGACTGTGAGGTGCACAGGGAGAAGTCTCTGAGCTCAGGCAGGGATCCTTTGCAATGGTCCAGGGCTGCACATGGACCTGGGGACCTGCCCATTGCTTTACAGCAGCCACCTGCCTCCCAGGGTGCAGACGAGGCTTTGCCTCAAACAAATAAACAAAGCAGGTTTTGTTGTTCGTCTGCTTTTTACAATACAGTGACAAAGACAGAAAATATTTTTGTGGCAGGTGCTTATCCTATAATTTTCCATGGGTTGATGAGTTGGGGAGGTGCCTTATTTAGAGGAGGAGGACATGGCTAGGTCAGGTTGCATTAAGATGATTTAAAGTTTATATAATGAGAAATAAACAAAACTTTTCCTGAAAGCTGTGAATGAGGATGTGTAACTTGGTAATGAAAGCCTTTCACTGATTTAAGATAATGTCTTTAGTGGTAAAAATGCCAGAAAATGAAGCAGAGTCTGGACCCAGAGAAGTGATTCCACTGACTTCAAACAATTTCTTGAGGTGTATTTTGAAATATATTTAGTGCAGATCCCTAATGGAAAGTTCCTTATAAATGAAATAATCATTTCTGTTACAATTACTACTCTTTGCATAGCATTTTAGGAAGTCCTGAGCTTTTTAAGAAGCAGAGACAACAATGAGTGAGCAATAAGGTTTTGGTCTCTTCAGATGGATGTTATCAATCACTTTATTTTTGTTTGTAAGGGATGATCCATATATAGCTGTAGTTTGTCAGCATTTTCCATTACAAACTTCAAGTTTTTGTACCATATAGAGCTCTCAGCAGCCTCTTAGCAAATCCACTTAGGGGTGAATGTTGTGTCACTCCTCAATGAGTGATTTTTTTTTTTCTGCTCCCTCATTAGAATCTGAACTGGTCTTAAAAAAGTGTTCATGGTTTAATGTTTTGAGAGACAGCGTGTTTCACTACAGGACTGAGCCTTTATTTTCCCTCCTCTCTCTGCTTTCCGTGTGCATCAGAAATAGCTCTCCTGAAGTGAAAAAGAGCTGTGGTAGGAGAGGAGCCTGACAGTGTTTAACGTACACGGTACAGACAGGAAGAGACTCGCTTTAGGTCGGCAAGGGCAAGGCCATGGGAGACCATCCACAGCACAGAACCTGCCTCCTGCACTGCACAGCCACTGTGACATGGAGCTTCACAATGGCAGGGGCCCTGCAGAGCACCTGCTGAGCACCACCACCCCCAGCATCACCTGCCCCTCAGAAACAAGTGGGAAATCCTTCACACAAGGGCAGAAAAGTCCCACTGGCTGCAGCATGGAGGAGAGAGCGGGGGAGCACAAGGGCTGGGCAGGTCTTGTGTAAAGGCAGATGACATCTGTCCAGAAAACCATGTCTTGTACAACAGAAAAAGGAGAGGTAAAAGAAAAATCCTGCTGCCTCTCACCCTGTCAAAACAAGGAAAAAAAAAAAAAAAAAAAAAAAAAAAAAGGCAGAACAAATGAAGATATGTCCAACAATTTCTCCTAGTTTGAGGAATTTCTCCTTAGGGAAAAATCCATGGGTCCAAGACTATCATCTGAGTTATCCTGAGCATCTGTAGAGGGAACAGCAGCTAGGAGCAGAGTCCTGCTGTGTTCACTCATCCTGCACAGGGATCAGGTTCTGGCCCTGCAAAAGGATAGGGGGAATGGAAAAGGGAAACTCCTCCTTGCACCTATAGGGAATTGGCAGAAATCTTGTGTTATGTTAAGCACAATATTTGTTGCAGTATATTACTTTGTAAGTACAGGCACAAAGGGAGGGGGAGGCTGGGTCATCAGGAGTACTTTTCCTACCCTGGGATATGAATACACGACTCTGGCTTGTGTAAGTGCCGCTTGCGTAGATGCATTTGTGAGTGAAATTTGGCCTGAGGTCTTTCTGGAGAGGAATCTTGCGACACTGAGCAATCATATATATTCAATTAGGAGTTCAGAGTCTTGCCAGATGGAGGTATGCAGCATGGGTGACTTGTGGTGAGCAAACAGTCATGCCTGAAGGCTGGGTATCTGGGGCAGATTCTGGGTTAGGTACTGCCATGCTTACTGACACCAAGGAACTCCTTACTCAATGTCCCAGCCTTTGGACTTCAGCAGGAATCTCACTGAATGTGACTCTCCAGTGGGAGACTGGAAGGATTGTTGGCTCAAAGCATTTCTGGTGTGTGTGTCATTGAAACTGTCAAAATTGGGCCCTGTGATAGAAAAGAGATCTCAGCTCTTAATGCTGCTCTTGCTGGGATGCTTAAATCAGAG
The DNA here is from genome assembly GCA_013401135.1 of Cettia cetti. Classification (NCBI taxonomy): domain Eukaryota; kingdom Metazoa; phylum Chordata; class Aves; order Passeriformes; family Sylviidae; genus Cettia; species Cettia cetti. Next base: position 55,213 of record VZUI01022608.1, read on the forward strand.
CCCTTCCAACTGTAACTGTGGTCTTTTCAGCTTCATATTTACATAAGCTTGAATGGCCATTTGAGAATAAAAGTTGTTTCACGCATTTTAGTGCTGCAGTCTTCATTCCTTGTGTCTGGCCCTGGAGAGCTGGGCTGAGAGAAGCCACTTGAACCGTAGCTGCTGAAAGTGTGTAGTGACATCTGTGGTGATGTCACTGCTGCTCCACGTGAGCCAATGCTGGTTGTTGTGATGGCACAGTACACCTGGTCAAGGGCCTGGTCCAGCTGAAAAGAGTTGAAATTTTTCAGGAAGGTGGGTTTTCAATGAGATTGGTGTAGCACCCAGTTCCATGATCACTGGTGCCAGTATTAAAGATGGAAGGGGTGGGGATTGAGGGAGGGATGGCAACCACAGTTTGTGTCAGCTAAAACCTGACTGAAGCTTGGCTTAGCTATGCAACAGCATCCTAATTTAAGCTAAACTTGGGTGTAACAGACCTGTTAGTCTACACTTACTGCACACACCACCTCCAGAAGATATGAAATAAGTCTTCTGTTGCATTTAGTGAGAGTTTAATTTGACTTCAGAGGTAGCAGGCTTAAACTGAGATTCTTCAATGTGAAAACTAAAAATTTCTAAGAATCCCTAAATAAGCCGATCAGTTCTCACTGAATTTCTGGCGCATTAACCACCTCCTTGTGGGCTTGAAGAATCCCGTTTGTGACATGCAGAAAAGGACTCGGCGCAGAGTTTCTAAAACATTCCTTTCTCTTTTTTATTAGTTGTGAACTATTTGGTTTGATGTAACTGTTGTGAATGGACAGAACCCTGCAGAGGTCACTTATGACAAGATGGTATCACATCTATGATGCGCCCTGGCTCAGTGGCCAAAAGCCAAATCTGTGGAGCTTGCAATAAATAAATTTGGCATCCAGCATTGGGAAGATCCGTGATTGGACATTTTAGTGCTTGAGTCAAGAAAAGAGTTGGGTAATCTCCCTCTTTTGCAGGTGACATTCACCCTCATTTGTTCCATCCAGATTCAGCTTCCCTTCTCTCTAAGCCTCCAGAAAGCTTCAGTCTACTGTGAAAGCAAAACTGGCTCCTTTGAAATACACCTTTCTAACCCTTGACTGAGACATCTTCCATTTTGGTGTTGGTAGGACAGCACTGCCCGCAGGTGCCATTGAGGAGATGTCCTCCTTTCTTCTGAGCAGCAGATGCATCGCTGGTGCCTTGAGCAGATCTCACTCTGCTCATTCCTCAGCATCACAGCTTTGCAGTGATACCTGCTCCTCAGCATAAGGGGAGACCTGCTTGTTTCTCAGGAACTAAACACTGTTTGCTAAAGCTATTTGCTTTTTAGTGTCAACCTGTTAGCTAAGTGCTTTGTGGCTATGAGGTGACAACAGAGCTGTTTCTGTGCCCTGTTCTGCCGCTGCTTGGCTGGCGTTCTCACCCCTTGTGTGAGTGCCTTTTTAAAAAGTGGAGACTTGCTGGTGCTCCCTTGTTTACACATTTAAAAGCTCACAGTTAAGCTGAAATGAACTTGAAAAGTGTCATTAACTAAGACTCAAATTCTATCCACAACAAGAAACTCAAAGATTAAGTTTTCTTTCACCCAAGACTATCTTGTACTATTTCAGGAGGAAAGTATGTTTGAACATGCATTAAAGTCTCACTACTCTTCTGGAGTGATGTAAACACCCACTTTAAGGACCCTTTTTGGTACCAGAGTGCTCTTAGACAAAACAAGAGCTGAGGATCATTGTTTCCAATTTCTGGCATTCCTTACCTTGAACTTTCAAAATCCATCAAGACAAAAGAGTTCTTCCCCCTCCTCCTTTAATTTTCATCTTACAAAACACTCATCAGTTTGCCATTCCGGTTCTTAAAATGAACTGAATTACACTCACCCTTTCCGAGTGCTTTTGATAGTGTAGAAACAGGGAGTTTAATAGTATAGAGACACACCAACTCCAAGGTTTGTGATGTGTAAGAATTGGGTTCAAAACCCGTTAGAAACTGGGTCATTTTCTATTTGTCTGTAGCTGCCAATTAGCAATGTCATTAATCCACTGCCTAGGAGAAGTGCATGATTAAAATAGATGGTGTCACTGACCACTGACAGGACAATAGGCACAAGGCTGTGCTGTAGCTGCCTGTCATTGTGCTGCTGTAGTTAGGGCTCAGCCTCATTTTCCAGAAGGAAGTAACAACTTCATAATTTCTTTGCATCTGAGTGTAAAAACAGACACATCACCTGGGCTTTGAATGCTGCTTTTTGCTGTGCTCTGGACAGGCATCCTGGAGCAGAGCCTGGGGTTGCTGGTGCCCCACCTGGCACCCACTCTCTGGCCACTCTGCTTAGAGAACACGTTGTGCCTGTGAATGTCCTCCGCTGTTGTTCGCCCACGGAGCAATCCAAGGCTCCTTGGGGGCGGCAGGTTTGAATTTTGCCTCCTCGAGGATGAATATCTGAAGCTGGGCCAAAGCTTTGTTTCCTGCTGCTGAGAGAAAGGGCGTTGGGAAAGAGGCGTGGGAGGCCTTGAGGGGTCTGGCTTGAGTTGCTGCTGCTCTGGGGGCAGCAGGAAGGGGCTGGTGGTACATGGCTGCTGCCAGGAAAGGCCAGCCTCCAGCTGGAGACCACAAACCCTTGGTGACAGTGGCCAGCCTGGCTTTCCAAGGCCACAGATAAAATAAGCATTGACCTAGGACTGCAGACAGGGGAGGAGACAGAGGGGTACAGTCCTGCTGCCTTCTCTCTGGTGTGTTGGACAGGAGGAATTTTGCTTCTTAGTGGGAATTGCACTCTTGTTGCTTGCTTAAGATGTCCGTGCTTTAATTTATGCTCCACCTGGGGATCAAATCTCTCAGCAAGACAGAAGGGGTTTTCCCCCCAGATCTCACTTTTGAGGAAAAAATTTCCATGACAGAGGATGAAATACCAGGAATGTTTTTTTTAGGTGGACCTTCCAACTTCTGGTTTGTAACCACACTAATTTGTGGGTGAAGGAAATGTTTTTGTACTGAAAAGTTCCCAAGAAACTGTTTAACAGGGAATTGGAATGTAATTGGCATTTATGAGACATTAACAATAATTGTATTCAATGTGGCCACTCAGGATAAAGTGTGATTCAGGATCAGCTGGTTCGTGTGCTGAACAAAAAGAAAAAAAACCCAAACAAACAATACACCAAACCCTCCCAAAAAAAGAAAAATTAAAAAGAGAACAACATTAATGTGTGGACTGGCAAATATGTGCCATTAGCTTTGTATTCCCAGGTGGAAGCTTTTGTGGTGCTTGTCTTATGTTTTTCCCCACAAGGTGTTTTGCCGGACTGGAAAAAGTAGAAGGAACATATGTTAAATGGAGGGAAATGCTTTGACTTCAAGTTCATGCTTTTGCAGTGAGCTGGATTACAGTTTTATCTCTGCTATCTCTTTTGCTGTCATTTTTTTCTTTTTAGGAATGTCCCAAAAACTTTTAAAAACCCCAACAAAATCCATTTACTTCTTTATGCTTTTATCAAGCACATGAACAAGAAAGGCGAGGGAACAGAACACAGGGTGAAATTTAACGTGGAGCCTCGTGTATGATGCAAGGTAGCCATCAACATCCCTTGAACATTTGTTTTTCCTTTGCAGCAGAGTTCGTTGTGCTCCCTCAGTGCTGTAGGTGAAAACAAAGACAATGCCACTACTAAATGATTGCAGCTTCCGAGGCGGGCTGAGAACAGAGAAAACAAACTATATGCAATTTAAGTGCCTGTTTGTATGCAAGCTAGCACACAGCTGTATGATGTAAGGCACAGGAGATGACCTGATTAGCAAAGCCCTCACAACGAGCTGAGGAGATCCCTGCTCCCTCCTTGGAGACCTGTGGCTGGTCCCAGCTGGAGGAAACCTTTCCACAGCTACCAGAGGGTTTCTGAAAATGGCAGGGCTCCGTGTGCATGACGGTGAGGGAAGGAGGAAGAGCAAACAGCCTGCACAGTTCATAGAATAGCTGGGATATTTTGAAGGATGCAGAGTGAATTCCTTGGGCTTTGTGAGCTCTGTGTGTGTGGGGAGGCTGTGCTTCAGCAAATGGCTCGTGCCGCTTGGTTGTGCTGCTTATCCTGTTGCATGAAAGTGTCATTTAGCAGAAAGAAGTGCTAGGGGAAGGAAGATAAAGTAAGTGGTCTTCCCATTTCTAAGCTCTCACAGTCTTGTTTCGTGTGTGCTGAGCAGGCAGAGCTCCACAGCTGTGGATGGGAATTTGTGGTGCTCAGGACTAACTGCATTCAAGTGTTTATTATTCCAAATCAGAGAAACTGGCAAAAATTTGTATACTAAGAAGACACGTAGAGATCCAGGACTTTCTCTTGTGAGTACATGTAAATATGCACAGTTGGGATGTGTCTTTTGGATATTTTGTGCAGTACTGTGCCAGGACAGCGTGCAGGGTTGTGGCAGCAACCTGGGGTTTTAGGTGAGGAGCACAGGGCACTATTCCTGGCTCTGCTGTAGCTACTTGTGTGGCCGAGTGTATTAAATCCTGCTCCTAAAGCCAGTGAACCGTTTCTTTGGGCTTCATTCTCAGACTTGCTGAATACCCCGAAAGGCTGCTATTATTGGAGGGAACTGCCATTCCTTTGCTCTGAAAGTGGGCTGCCCATAAATCACCAGCGTGTGCTTTCTATGGGGAGGTGGGTGTGGGACCTCAGCCCAGGGAGCTGCCCAAGCTCCTGCTCTTCCTGCTTTCTGCTCAGCCCCTCCACGAGGCTAGATCCTCCCCGTCAGAAGGCTGTTGGCTGTGCCACTTGGGCTCGGTACCAGGGTGGGATGGCTTCCCATGGCTTCTCTTGCTGCCGTGGTGGGGCCAGTCCCCTCCTGCTCCCCATGCAAACTGCCTCCTCTTGACCTGTTTCTACTCCAGTGCGCTGCCTGGGGCCACACCCTAGCTGACCTCTCAGTCTGGGCTTTTTTTTTTTTTTTTTTTTTTTAATCTTTAAAGAAG